>CAUYPK010144581.1:0-19937 GCA_963574355.1 Loris lydekkerianus
TAACTAGAAACCTAAGGAAAGAAACTACAAGGATCGTCCAGATAGCAGGCACATCTTTCACATTTGAATAGAAGCAAATTGACTTTCACCTGAATGGAATGAAATCTAAGCAATAGATGGACTGAATACAAAGCTGGAAGAAATTAGTAACATGATCTGGAAAACACACGTTTCTTCATCCCAAGAGAAGAAACAATGACAAAAGGAAACTATGGGGACAAAACAGACATTCCAAACTCTACAGAAAACTCACGATCCAGAGAAATAAGAAGCAACCTCAGATGTGGTACGGTTTTAAAGAGTTGCCAGCAATGTGAGAAAGGGAATCTGTTTGAACATTGGCACAAAGATCAAGACTCTGGGGTCACCGATGAGAAAATCCAATCATAGTATTCAACTTTGCTGTTCATTGAACAAGGTAACCAGCAGAAGAGTTAGAAATCGCAATTCAGCTATATTTCAGGGGTAGGGGGGTGAGGGGGAAGACAGGCAGAAAATCAACAGAAAATACCTCAGGTCATCAATTCAATAAATAGCAAAACAAGCCTATAATTAATAAAAAGGCAGATAATCACTAAAAAAAAAAAAAAAAAGAGCATCAGCCAGGACAGCAGCCGAATTGCAGAACCCTAGAACTCTAGTCTTTGTTTCCAGGTGTGAGAAGAAACTTGGGAAGCACTGTTGTCTGAGCCCTCACTGCTGGCAGGGCAGACAACCCACCAGAAGCATCGGCCTCACCCGGAAGGCTATTAGAATTCTGCAACGTCAGGACCTACCCCAGACTTTCTGAATCTTCGCTGTAACAATCTCCCTAGGTGATTTGAATGCATATTAAAGTTGAAGAAGCAGTATCTAAGAAACTCTCCCCAGTTCAGGCTGAGGAGAGCTTCCAAATTGCTTGTTCAGCTTGGTGTGAGCTTTCATTTGCAAAACCCATCTTAGAACCACGCAGGTGACTGACAGCTTTGAGGACAAGGGTACAATGAGCCCCATACCATTATGCATAAATGTTCCTCCTTACCCATTAAAAAGGTTCAAAAGATACTGTGCTGCAGATATTCCACATAATGACCGTCCAAATTTCTTGGCACTAGGTATCTTCTAAGAGACTCAGGTGCCTGCACATATTATATTAAACCTCCTCTCTTTGCAAACTGTCAGTTCTCTGCTGCTAACTTTTAAGCCATCCCCCATAAATGAGGTTATTGAAGAAAATATATCGGGCATAACATAGACAAACTATAGACAGGTACTTAAAGAAATAAGAAGATTAAAGTACCTTTGAGAAACTGGCCCAATATTTAACTGTAGTGTAGTTTCTGAGTTGTTGAAATTCTGTTTTGCTTATGTTCTGACAGTGTTAGGAGAAAAAGAAACAGGAATCTCTCTTGAGACCATATTCACAAACACATAGCCGTTACCTTAACTATAGGGTGATGTACACTGTAGTGTTGTTTTCTCATCTTCCAGGTGTTTTCTGAGGATGCATTATATAGAATTTCAATGAGTCAGAGAACTCTACCCAATGTATAAATTAAACTTAAGGCTTCTCAGAGAAAGTTCAAGCCAAATTGCCCTCCTCTGCTTATTTGAGGCAGTTACTAAGGAAGCAATGGAAGTGACACTTTATAAGCCAGGCTCTCATAAATCAGGTGTTTTCACACTTCTTGAAGTGACAATAGAAAGCCAATTGGAACACATAATAGCAAAAGACACTGCTCCCAAACTGTCAGCAGACTTTCGAGTGAGTAAAATGTTTGACAGGAAAGATTGTGTGTGAACATTATTCATTGCACCAAGAGCCATTCAAAGTCACCTTCAGAGTAAAGATTAATCAAAGAGAATTCTCGGGAAGTAACATAAATACAGAAACTCTTCCTCTTTCCCACTTACTTCTCCTCTGGGGAGATCCAGATTTAGCCTGGGATGAGATATACAATTCTGAAGATGTGATGAAAGGCAAGTCGTAGTCCATGATGCTGCTACCAAGTGGGGGGTGTCACCTCCTAATGTATGGTTTGACATTTCTTAGCCTAATTCAGATGTCCCCTTGGTGGTTAGGAGGCCTAGTAGATTACATCGAAGAGGAAGAAGCTTGATGTCCAATGTCACCGCTACGCAGGAAACCAATACACCAACTTTAATGGGGTTAATGCCTCCCATGTGGACTTGAATTTGAGGTTCTACTCTCAATTCATCAAAATTTCAAATGCCAGACCCACCTTGTGGACATGCTTGTTAAGATTCTTTGCCCACCAGAATTGACCATGGATTCTTTGAAGAGTCCGCATAGAGTTATTGCTTAAGATAAATACATGAAAGGGAGACTGATTTCATTTGTCAGTCTACATTTACAAGCAGATGATATTTTCCTTTGAAATGCAGAACTTTAAAAATCTGCCTAACTTCTGTGCCTGGGGCTCTGTGTCCCTAGGCAGTCCAGGGACCCACCTCCTTGAAAAAGTGGGCTGATGATCTAAGAATGGGAGGCTCCAAATTTTCACAGCCCAATGTTACCTGACAGCATTTAGCTAGCAAGCTAAATAGTAGGGGTCATTTTCTAACCAACAGTGAAAATGAGTATCAGCTCTTAGAAACTCTTCAGAATTTAGTCATGTATTTGCTGTGATCCCACCTAAAGAAGGTTCCCATGGGGAACACATTAACTACCACCACTTTGAAGTTCATGGTTTCCAACCTTTTTGAACACTAGAAATCCATTTTTAAAATAATATATATTTTTTTAATTTTTCTCTGTGGAGTTAATTTTAAACTTATGGGAAGTTCGCAAGTATAAGAAAATTAAAAAAAAACTATACTCATTACTCAGGTAAATTTATTATGAACATTTTACCTCATCTATTTTATCATTTGTGTTCTCTCTCTTTCCCAATATAATATTTTTATGAACTGCTTAAAGATGTTATACACAACATGACCTTTAATCCTTAAATATTTCAATAAGTATTTCCTAAGAACGGGAGCTGTTCTTAAGTAAAACTACAAGAAAATTATCAACCTTAGTGAATTTAACACCGATAGCAATATTTTTAATTTAATCTACATCTATAACGATGCTCTTTGTAGAATGCTTCCCCTTCCAGTCAGGCTAGCATAAAGTACTGCATGTAGCTGTCATCTCTCTTCTAATTTGGGACATCTTTACAACCTCTTCTTATATTTTGTGATAGTAACATTTTTTGAAGAATATAATTCTCCCCCTCCAATTTTAGTTTGTCTCGTGTTCATGGTTAGATTCAGGTTACATATTACTGGCTGGAATGAAATACCATATAGATGATGACATATTAAGATTTCTTTTATAAAGTCAAAAGATAATTTGCCAATTCCCCTCTAGTTAGAATTTGTTTGATCTATAGGCAGTGCTGTGAAACAGGTTTACTATACACGGATACCAATACTAGAGGACTCTAAATGCCTGGTCCACTGCACCTTGGGCAGTGCCAATTTTCTCACTTGTATGAGTCCCATGAGGTAGATCACTTGCCCTCAGGTTAAGCAAAGCAACTTTATTACTTACAGAGATGTTACTTCACAGATAGGCAGTGAGGGACAGTGGAAGCTTAAGATTCTTGGTGAGCCATTCCCTCAAGGCCCAGGAAAGCCAAGCAGGACAAGTGGAATTTCATCTGCAGCCCGCATTGGGATTAATACTCCAAGGCTACCGGACTTGCAGGGCTACAGTACTGTAGGAAGGACATCCTATTCTAGGAGGGACAGGAACAGAGCCTGGGCTCCCCCAGCAAACCCATTCTTATCTAAGAATGTTGCGTTTCTAGCATATTTCTACAGTTATTCTCAAGAACTACAATCAAGAAGGGAAGAACTGGATCAGTTTGAACCACCCAGGGAACTGTCCTATGAGTGCTTAGGTGAATGGAGATTTGTGAATCTTTGAATATTCCGTGTGTTAGTGGCTCATTGAAGGTTGAATTTTCTGTATTTTGTCTTAATTATTAATTCAGAAAGTGCATGTTATATCTATATTATATTATCTTTGTTCCTGAGGTTAGCTTTTTTAGAGAGTAGCTGCAGGAAAATATTCATTTGAAGAATGCCTTTGCATATTTAAAAAAACTATAATCAACAACATTGCCCACTATATTTCCCAAAGGCCTCCTTAATAGGATCCAGTAATATTTATTTCTGGTATAAAACTTACTCTGTAAAATAACTTAAAAAAAATTTTTTATTGAATAATTAGGAGATAAAGGTTTCAATGGAGTTTTTCTTCTTTTTTTTTTTCAGAAAGTTTAGGGCTATGTCTAGTGCTTAATTATTCTAATACATTAGAATACATGACATCTTTCTAAAACTTTAAAAAATTTTTTAAATTATATATTGAATTGCCCAGCCATAGAGGCATTTCAACACATGTATGATAAGACTCATGGCTTAAAAAGCAGATTGTGGGCTGGGCTTCAGTCTTACCTATGACTCTCATCTGAATCCTCTGTGTAGGGGAACTACCTGGGCTGCAGCCCTGTCACTTGCTCTTGTGGCCATTTGTCATCTTGTATGTCTTCAGTCTCATGTCAGGTCCTGACGTTGGTCTGCAAGGGACATTTGCTAGCCCCCTTCTACCCACTAGGTGAGAGGTGCAGGTTTAGGATTTACTTCAGGAGGTCTGATGTTCTCCTTCTAATGTTACATCATTTCCCAGTAGGTGAGCTGTTCCCTTTATACAGTCAGGAACAGGAGCTCTTGGAACACGTGTCCCTTCCTATCTCCCCTTTAGTTGCCTCTTATTCCCTTTATTAATTCACACAAACTTACAAAATCTGACAGTTAAGGTCATGAATTCATCCTAGGAAAAGTGCTACACACCTTATTGCTGAATATCACTATGGTCAGCTTCAAAGTACTCCCCTTGGGAAAATATTCACCCACAAGAGCCTCTAACTGACCCTTCAAAGCAATTTTGGAGCTCTATTTCTGGAATGGCTATCAGAGTTGGTATCATATGGCACATAAAAATACACAACAATAATGAATTCTGCTGAGCAAAGACACTGCCATACATCAACATGAACACAGCTATGGTACCCTGATATACCAAGGTTATGAAACCTTACCAAGTTGTTTGTACAGTGCTGTCAATGTAAGTGCACAGTGCAAGTTCACGAACAACAGCTCTAATGATCATTCCAGAAAGAGAGGTCCAAAATTGCTTTGAAAGATGGACTAGGCCCTGGCATCAGTACATAGCTTCCTGAGGGGAGTACTTTCAAGGTGACCATAGTCAGCGATGAGGTATACAGCACTTTTTCTAGAATGAGTTCTCAAACTTAGTTGTCGTACACTTATGGGTCACGCACAATGCTTTTAACTCATGTTTCCCACACTTTATGATTTTATTGACTACAGGAACTAGAACAACCAGGTCCTGAGAAAAATTTTTTCCTAGTTGCCTAAGCAGCAGAATAATTTTCTAAGGTATTAACTTGGGCTTTTGTTTTTTGGGTTTTTTTTTTTTTTTTTTTTTTCCTCCTAAAAAATTCAGCAAAAATGAATACCATTTGTGTTTTAGTCTCTTTATTTCCCCTTCCCTCTTTCCTAGAAGGGGTCAAGGCCTTTGTATTTCTTGCCTCAGGGATGTTTGAAGAGTTGAAAGCAGAAAGTGCTTGAAATAACTGCTCTTTCTGACTTTCCTGAAAGTCTAGAACACTAAGCAAGTTTGTCTCCTAACAGGGAAGCGATTAGAGAAGAGTAGGCAAAAAAAGGTGAGAGAGAGAGAGTAAGCAATCTATCAAACCAGGCAGGGTCCACAGTCTCTCTTGCTCCCAGAGGAAGGGGGCAAGTTCCCTTTGTGCCCAGGGAGACTGGACCCCAGTCACTGCAGCCCCAGGATCTGTAGACATAGAAGGAGCAAGCCATTGGTCCTTCTATGTCTTCAAATAAAGTTTTAAAAAAATTTTCTTTAATGATTATACAGTTAAATCAACTTTTTTTCTCATGTACAAATCTATAAATTTTTACACATGTATAGATTCATGTAATCAGGACACAGAACAATTTCATCACACTCCCAAACCCTCTCATTATCCCTTTATAGTCATGGCTGCCCCTCACCACACAATCCCTGGAAGCCACTGATTTGTTTCCTATCCCTGTAGTTCTCTTATGAAGAATGTCAAATAAATGAATTAATCCAGTCTGCATACTTAAGACTGGCTTCTCTCGTGCTGCATATCTTTGAGATGCATTCATGTTGTTGTGTGTGTATTGATAGTTCGTTTCTTTTTATGGCTGGAGAGCAGTATTCTATGGCACAATGTGCCACAGTGTGTTTATCCTTTCACCTGTTGAAGGACATTTGGGTGTGAACATTCCCATACAGGCTTTGTGTGAATATCTCTGGGGTAAACACCCGGGAGTGGCATTGCTGGGTCATGTGCTAAGAGTCTTTTTTAAACAACTGCCGCACCTATTCTCTCAGCAACGTCTGGGGGTTCTATTTGTTCTGCACTCTCCACACCGTATTGTAGCCACTGTAATAGGTGTGTGGTGGTATGTCTTAGTGGTTTTAATTCGCATTTCCTTAATAAAGCCCCTGGATGTAAGTGCTCATGTAGCCTCCATCAGTAAGCCAACTGTTAATCAATAGTTGCTAGTAAGGAGCAGAGATAGGGATGGCTTCCCAGAAACCTTGTCATAATGATGCTAAAGGTGGGGAGTGAAGAAAAAGGGATAACAACGAGCAAGAATAAAATTCTCTGCAATGGGGTTTCTGAGTCAGCTTTTTTTTTTTTTTTTTTGACAGAATCTCACTCTGTCACCATGGGTAGGTGCTGTGGCATCATCTTAGCTCACAGAAACCTCAAACTCTTGGGCTCAACAATCCACTTGCCTCAGCCTCCAGAGTAGCTGGGACTACAGATGCCCACCATGATGCTTGGCTAGTTCTTCTATTTTTTATAGACAAAAATAGTTGTTTTTTTATTTTGGTAGCTGTTGCTCACGCTGCTGTCAAAATCCTGCGCTCAAGCAATCTACTGGCCTTAGGCTTCCCAGAATACTAGGATTATAGATGTGAGCCACTGCACTGGACCTCCGAGTCAGATTTAAATAAACTAAAATAACACAACAGTTCTTGCAAACCCAATTGTGGTAAAAAATCATGTTCATTTTAGGTGTCTTCATAGATATTTCAAATCCATGTACTCATAATTTGGCCCATCTTACCTTGTGGTATACATCATATTTCTAACTGCATTAGTGTCACCCGATTATGAAAACCTCAGCAAAGTTCTTTGAGAGGATCTCTCACAGACTTGCCAACCTAGGTAGGTATGTACCAGAATTCTGACTATGCATACAATATTTCTAAGGATTTAGGACAATGGAAAAACCTGCAAATGAAGTCAATAAAGACAAAGAAACATGGGCCCAGGTGTTAATTTGTCAGTGTGAAAAGTATAAAGGGAGCTACCCATCAACAGCTAACTGATACAAGCAAGTCTCAACGGTGCTCCAAATAAAAAATGGTAGAATCCAAGTATTTTAATAAGGATGCCAAACTATAAGTTTCTTTAAAACTTTAGTTTTGAGCATTCATTCTCTATACTCTCTCCAGTTTGGGAATATGGGGTGTCACTTTCCCTGCCTCCAGAAGCAGAAGCTCTTGCTGAACAACAGAGAATTTATCTGGGCTTTGTACCAGGTTCCTGGCACACAGCTTCCAGAATTCTTGGAATTTGCTGAGGGATAGAGGTGTCTTCATTATTCATGAGCCCCCTGGGTGCTACCTGAGTTTATGCTAATGAGAGGACTCCTAGTGTGCCCCTACATGGCTTCAGATGGGGACTGGTCACTAGAAAGACCCACCCTGAGATGGTTGACACCTGAGCCAGCCCGAGCTCTGGCGCAGGACATCTAGAGACTGAGATACAACCTGTGACCAATGATGGAGTCAATTCACGCCTGTGGCATGGATCCCAATAAAAAACTCTGGACATGGAAGCTCAAAAGACCTCCCTGATTGGTGAACACATTGATGTCCCTGGAGTGTGACATATCCTGATTCTGAAGAGGATGCAGAAGCTCTGTGTTTGGAACTCTCCCAGATCTTGCCCTAGATGCCTCTGCTTTGGGCTAATTTGATTTGTATTTTTTTTTGTTTTGGGGGTTTTTTTGTTTGTTTTGTTTTTTTTTTAGACAGAGTCTCAAGCTATTTCCCTGGGTAGAGTGACGTAGCATCATAGCTCACAGCAACCTTAAACCTTGGGCTGAAGTGATTCTGTCAACTCAGCCTCCCAAGCAGCTGGGACTGCAGGCACCCACCACAATACCTAGCTATTTTTTTGTTGTAGTTGTCATTGTTTAGCAGGCTGGGCTGGGTTTAAACCCACCAGCCTCGGCTTATGTGGCCGGCGCCCTAGACGCTAAGCTACGGGCACTGCCCTGATTTGTATCTTTTATAAGAAAGCTGTAATTATATGTATAGGACTTGCCTAAGTTCTGTGAGTCATTTTAGTGAATTACTGAACCCAAAGGGGGTCATAGGAACCCCCCAAAGATATAGCTAGTTGATCAGAAGTGCAGGTGGCCCAGTGACCCTAACTGTGGCTGGCATTTGAAGTGGGGGCAGTCTGTGGAAGACCGGCACCTTCACTGTGGGCTGTGCACTAACTCTAGGCGGTTAGTGGCAGAATTGCAGGGCAGGACACCAGTGAGAGCTAAAACAGAATGCCCTCCTAGTCAGTGGGCAGGACCTGCAGGCAGATCTCTGGCTATTGCCCCAGACCCCGCCTCCCCTGCCCCTCCCCCTCTAAAAATAAACCCTGTCAGGCTGTCAGCACAGAATCTTGCATTCCACAGAAACCTGAGCCAGATGGTGTTTGCTCTGATGTTCTAATAAGAGGAAAACCTCAGCTACTTCACTGGTCCTTCAGGGACATGCAAATGTGACAGAGCCACCCCGTATCTTTCCTTTTCCGTGGCCCCTTCAGACACAGAGAAGGGCTTACTTCAGCAGACTGGTGATGTGGCCCTTCTCCATTCATACCTCTTCAGAACAGGCTGCAGCTTTTCCCTTGGTCTACCGGCCTTTAGGAGAAAGAATACCAAATGCAGTGTCTCCAAGTGGATACTTGGCATGGCTTTTTAGAAAAAGCATGAATAGATCCAGTGAGCCTTTAAACCTCAGGATCGTCCTTGGGTTCCTTCCCACTACTGTGGCTTTTTAAAGGGTGAGTTCATAGCCCTGTGTTCTCTTCTCCACTTCTCAATCGGTGCTTCTTCTTGCCCTTGGGCAGTTTTTCCAGTGGTGTGACACAAACGCTACATTCCTTAAGAGAAGGGGGCGGCATGATCAATGAAAACTCCCTAATAGGTTACAGGCACTCAGAGCTGTGCTGTCAGGCTTAAAGGTCACGTATTTCTGAGGTCTGAAAATCACAGAGCACAGTAGAAGCCTCATGCATAAGCAAAGCTTCTCACTGCATTCAAAAGTAATTTAAATGGCTGGGAACTTATCGCTATGATAAAGGCTGCACCTTTTTATGTATGTTAAACCTAAAAAAAGTGCTTAAAATCCTCCCTGGCATTTGCCTTCCAAAGCTCTTGTGGGGGTAATGGGCCATGACGTGCTTTGAGCTCCTAGCAGGAAAAGCGTGATGCAAGTGTAAATGTATTATTATTACCATTAGGAATGGTGATCTGGGGGGGAGATTAAATGCTACAGATAAAATCACTGAAATCTATAAGGGAAATGCAGAACTGTGTCCATGAAGTTCCATACTTCAATTAAATTAAATGACCACATAATGCTACATTCTAATCCTGTGTGCATAAATTAACATAAAAGCAAAATGACACAAAACTGCCGGCATCAGCAGGAAATCAAGGAGCCATTAGTCATCACCCTCTAGAAGCCCCTCTCATTATCATTCTGCGCCTAGGAACCGCAAAGCTTGGCAGTCATCTGTTGGTAAGTGTGCTTCCTCAAAGCCGCTCCTCCCGGAAGATGTACTCAGTCTAAGCCATTGACCCAGATTTTCCTCCCAATGCACCGCCTGAACTAGAGCGCTGGTCTTCGAGGCCCAAGGCCCACTCCCTCCAGCAGCTGCAAGTACTCCCCAGTGCTTGTGGATTCTCCAGGATCTGCAGAGCTCTAGTAATTAGCTGATACTTGATTGATAAAGACGCCAGTCCTGATAAGTTGCCTGTCCTGCCACCTGGCTCCTGGTTAACTCTGTGCTTCCTGGTGCCAGACTCGTATAGGTGCAATTTCTGCTTTGCTTACAAACTTGCCCAGAAGAGGCTCTAAACTTAGGTGGCCTGGTAGTCCCTGGAGTCCTGTGATAAGTGTGAATACATGTGTTTTGGCCTTGTTGTGCTGAGTTGTGTCCTGTCTTACAGCCTCCTAAAAAGAAACCTTAGGTATCCCACTAAATATTCTTATTAATGTCAGAAGAAAACAATAAAGGAGCATTTTTGTGGAAGTGTGGTTTGTCACGGTCGTAGAGTAAACCAGCATTTAGCTACACAGCGGTGTTGCGACCACAATAGACACTAGAGGAGAAGAGCTGGAGACTGTCAGTGCTAGCACATCTGCTGAACCACTAGGGCAGATGCGAGCAACACCGATTTTCAGGAGAGGCTGACCTTCTTCCTGCAGTTAATTCATCCCACAGGGGGAAGAAGCCAGGCCCTAGACCTGATGCACAGAACCCTGGCCAGAGAAGAGGGCTGATTTTTAGTATAGACCAGACCTGTGTCCTACTCTTTCCTGAGCACACCCTCATAGCCTCATGCCAGGGGCAGTAACACTGGTTCCCAAGCAGCACTGCTCTGGTGTGCCTCTAATGGAGCTGGCACCAAAAGGCAGAAGACACTTTCACACCCCTTTGTATGAACTGTCCAATAGTTAGGCACCATCTGGGCTTTGGTGGATGGCCTGATGACACCGGAGGAGGAACCCTCTGGGATGAAGCTGCTTTCTATCTACATATGAGATAGCCCTGGAAAAAACACACAAATGTTTAAGAAGCATATTTTAGGAGACCAGGGTGCTGTGTGAACAGGGTGTGTAAGAGTAATTGTGTATTATTTTGAATCCACAGGCTGATAGGGCTTGAGGAATCTGGAGTTCACATGCTCAATTTTACCTATGGATTCTTTTTGTAAATGATTATGGAATACCTGCTATGCCCGAAACTGTGCTAGGTCCTGAAGTGACAGGTCTCCAAATCAAGTGATAATAAAGAGATATCAATATCTCTTTAGTGCTAATGATGAAGATGACGAAAAGGAAGAAGATGATGCGTTAGATGCTTTAAAGGAGTATTTCTCTACTGCATGAGAATCTATCTGATGCTGCGCTAGGTACCTGCCGTATAGCATTGCTGATGCTTGCTACAGCCCTGCAAGAAAGTGCTTAATAAATCCATTTTAAAGAAGAAGAAAATTGAAGCACAGATGCATCATATGGTTAGTAGATGTCGGAGATAAAATCCAAACCCAGATTTGTATGAGTCCACATCTGAAGTCTATTACATAATAGGTTATTTAGTAGAAAAAATCTACTAAGCAATAAAAGAAGAGAGAAAGGAAAAATTAACATGATGCGTGATTGCTAAAAATTACAGGCTACAGATAAGCACTTCCAGTGCTTATTGTACAGTATGTGACAACAGTGGATACCAGATTTGTAGATATGTCTGTCCCATTTAGTAGTCCCTCACTATTTTTTCTTTTAGAAAGAAAAGCAACAGAATACTAAAAATATCAGAATATCGACCATGGCAGCCTGAAGGAGCGGTTCCTTCAGTGATGGTGGCTGTGAGAAGTGCCTGCAAATTCATCTTGTTCTTTTGGAGAATAGGAGTCCTTGGCGACTCGGCCACAGCCAGCACAGGGGACATCTGTGGATTTAACTTCTCCAGCAAAAGCCGAATGTGTTTATCATTTACAGGAATGCCTGTTGTCAAGGGAAAAAAGAGCAGTTATTTGTCTGAATTAAAGGATCCTCCAAGTTGTGAAGCTTCCTGGCTATGTTTGTGTTTTGAAGGTTACCAAGATTAATATGAAAACTTTTTGGAAAGATTGATGGAGTAAAGTGAAACTGAAAGCTAAAGTGTTAGAAGTGAATTAAAGTTCAATCTGGAAGGAAGATATAACACTTTTGACAAGATAATATAAGCCAGTAGGAAAATGACTCAACTTACACACACCTTTTGAGGAACACGTTTGTTTTATCATGGGAAACACAACTGTGCATGCACTGACTCAGTCCTGTCAGCTGAATAAAATGTTCTTTTACTAATAGGCACTACTTTATTATCTCCACAAAGATAAAATAAACTCACTTGATGACCTGAAAGCAAGATGTATAGATGGTCCACTTAAGATTTGAGAATCATGAAGAAAATATGGCATCACCGTAAATAAGCTACTCAGGAACATCGAATCCTGAAGAAAGACAAGATGTTTTCTGACACCTGTTTATTGCTACAATGGTACACTGGGCATGAACTGTGCCTCCAAATTATTGGCTCTCTAAGAAACAGGAATCTATCCCTCTAATGGTATTACCATAATACTCTAGACAAATACGTACAATTTAATGTCATTTTGTCTAGGCAAATCAGCTGGATTCTTTGCTGTCATTTTTCCCAGGCGAAGCTGATATCATTACCATATGACTACAGCCAGCAAACAGTTCTGTCGTTATCTCATATCCTCACAGAATCTTTTCCTTCAAATGTCAGTGTCGTTCAAATGCATTCCATGTGAACAACATTCAAAGGAACAGTTCTGTAATACTGCAACCCACCCATTCCCCCCACAACCAAAAAAAAAAAAAAAAAAAAAAAAAAATAAGGCTTATAGGAGAAAGCCTGATTTTTTGGCAAGAACTTAAAGATATCTGATTTAAGGGCTTAATTCTAGGATGTCGAGCAGAGCAGAGCACTTCAGCTATGAAAGGCAGCCACGTGTTTTGATTGTAGGCCCCACTCTGCCATGCTATTGATTCACGCTTGATTATGCATCATACCTAAAATTCCACTTCTCAGCACAACTGCGGTCCCCAACAAAAGCTCAACGAGGGATTCATTCCTTTCCTCTCATACATATCTTCGGCTCCTATTAATTTTAACATAACTTACATGATAGTAGTGATATTCTGAAAATCAAAAGATAACCACAGTCACTTTGGATGCTTTTGCATTTCAAACCATTAATTTTATATAAAACTATTTGAAGAAAAGAAAAAAAGATTTCTTTCTATAACTTTCTTCTTAAGTGGACAAATAAAAATGTGTTTTGCAATTATAATTTCAATCATTTTAAAGGCTAGCTTCTCTTGCAGATCAATTTACTTTTCATATCTTTGTCTACCAAGTGAGATAAAAACTTAATTACTCAAATGCTTGCCTTCTTATTTTGTTCGGGCTGCTAAAGCAACATACCATAGACTGGGTGGCTTATCAACAACAGAAACTTAATTCTCATAGTTCTAGGAGCTGAAAGTCTGACATCAGGATGCAGCAGGGTCAGGCTCTGATGAGGGTCTTCTGAACTGTAGACTGCTGACTTCTCCTTATATCCTTATGTGGAAGAAAAGAAAGAAAAGGAAGAAAGAAAACTAGTTCTGTGGCCTCTTACTAGGGCACTAATCCCACTCATGAGGGCTCTACCCTCATGACTTAATCACCTCCCAAAGACCCTACCTCCAAACACCATTGCAAAAGGGATATTTGCACATATGCAGGGGTGGGGAAGGTATGTCCATTAACTTCTCTAGCGAGCAGAGAGCCCCATGAAAGCCAATGTCCTGCAGGGCTGTGGGGCACTACAGTCTTTCAGAGTGGAAGGTCAATGAAGGGAAGGACTATGACTGCCTTACCCACACCCGATACTTAGTAGACCCTCTGGGAGGCCCTGTCTGCCCTCAAATCCTGTCTGTGCTCTGTGTGTGTGTGTAGGAAGGGCCTGAGGGGCTTCCATCCCTCCCTTGCTCTGCCCACGGCAGCATCCTCTGCAGCACATGCATGTCCTCTTGGCTCCAGTTCCACCAGATATGCCTGCTGTGGTTCCAGCCTCCCCAGGGACCCCTGTCCCTGAATTCCTACTCCCACTCCTACTCTCTGGGGTGCCACACCATCCCCTGTTTGGTGAGTTCTTCATCACCCTTATAACCAATTCCTGCTAGTTAAATTATGTCTGCCTCTGTTTTCCTAATTGGAACTTCAAAAATATATACTTTTTAAATGAATGAACCTTGCAGGGTCATCATGCTAGAAATTGTTGTTGGGGTGGCCTGTAGTTCTCCGAGCGCCAGCTCCTTGTTGCTCATTCCCGGGCTCTTACATGTTCTCAGACTGCAGCTTCCAGGCCAGCAGCAGCACTTGGGAGGTAATCCCTGCATCATCTGAAAATTTGTTAGAAATGTAGAAATCTTCAGATCCCACACCAGATCTTCTGAATAAGAAACTCTGGGCAAATCTGAGTTCTTAAGGCTTCTAGATGATTTTGATGCAATTAAGTTTGAGGACCACTGTCCTACAGAGATCCCATCCCAGTGTTGGAGAACCTGAGCCCAGACCTATCCATGCATTTGTGGGAGGCCTAAATGTTCCCTAGATGAGACTACCCCAGCTCCCAAGGTACATAAATTAATAAGACGGGTAAAACACTATACCATATTGATGAAACTTATTATGAATTCTTCACTTCAATTAATTTTTCCCAATGATTAGCTGAATATCAATTGAATAGCTTTTCATTTTAACTGAAATTACCCTTTCAGACAGGCTAATTTGGCAAGGTTGACAATATTCAGAGTTTAAGAAACTTCACCTAGATTAATGCATTTGCTCATGTCCTAGATCCATGATTAAAAATGGAAATGATGGGTTTGATTTCCATGCTAATATAGTGAATAAGCAGCAAGGTGGTTTCAAAGTTATCCAGAATGGCTATGTAGAAATTTTAATATTGATGACACTTATTGTATCCCTTACAATGTGCCAGGCACTGTGCATTCTCTCTTATTACATTTATTCTTACACATATTATATAATTTATTCTATGCAACAAAATGGGGGGGCAGGTGGCCAGTTGCATCTCTACTTTACAGATGAGCAAATGGAGAGTCAGTGAAGTTGAGTCAGTAACCTGAGGCGATTCAGCAAGTGGGAGGCACTATACCACTTGGGCTTCCATTTATTCACCCAGGGCCCAGGATGCACTATGCTCTCTGATGAGTGCGGAGATAATGGTAACCTGGACAGGTACAGCTCCTGACCCTCCCTTCTTCCCCCATGAAGTCATTAGCAAATGGGGTACATAAACACAAATCAAGTCCACAAAGAAATAAATTCAATTATTGTGAGTGTCAGTGACTGCCATGGAGGAAGGAAGCATGGGGCTGCAATCCAGCCAATGGGAAGAGTGGCCTACCCCATAGAGGTGGGCAGGGAACTTCTCCCCAAGAGGAGGGGTATAGGCTGATGGCAGGGGTGGGTGGTAGCCAGCCAGTCAGAGCAAAGGGAAGACCTGCAGGCAGAGAGGAACTTGTGTATGTGGGGTGCTATTAGGAGGGAGTCTGAGGCATTGGAGAAACTGAAAGCAGGCCAGTGGGGCTGGAGGTTAGGAAGAGAGCATGAGGTAAGGGAGGGTGGGAATGACAAGAGGAACAAGCACACTGGCCTGATGGTACAAGTCCGAGTAAGGAGATTGGATTGTTTTTCCAGGGCAGTGAGTGTTCACTGAAGACCTCCATCGGGTGAGACAGTCTGTTTTGTGCTCTACAGAGCTCTCTCTGGCTGGTAGCGGAGGATGGCATGGATAGGGATGTGAGAGGGACCTGGGCCACTTCTAGGAAGGTCATAACAAGCAAGACAAAAGATGTCAGTGACTCGGTCTGGGGAGATGGCGGGGGAGGTGCAGACAAGTGGATGGATTTGGGGTTTGAGTTCAGAGTAGAGTCAACAAAAGTTCCTGGTGAATTATTCATGAAAGGGCATAAAATGATGACTGGGGGTGTGTGTGTGTGTGTGTTTGTTTGTTTAACAGTTTTACTGAGGTATAATTTACATACCATAAAATTCACCTATTATATATATCTGTAGTTCAATAATTTTTAGTAAATTTATAGAGCTCTGCAGTCATCACCACAGCTGAGTTGTAGAACATTTCCATCATCCCTGAAAACTCCCTCAGGGCCTTGTACAGTCAATCCCTACCTGCATCTCTAGCCAAGGCAACAATTTTTTCATTTTCTGTCTTTATTAACTTGCCTTTTCGGAAATTTCATAAACATGAAATCATGCAACACGAAGTCCTTTGTATCCGGTGTTTTTTGTCCATTTAGCATCCTGTTTTATAGGTTCATACATATTATTGCATATATCGGTAGTTGGTTACGTTTTACCACCCAATAGTATTTGTTGTATGGATAGAATATATTCTGTGTTTTTATTCACCAGTTGGCAAACAGTTGGATTGTTTTCTAGTTTGGGATTATTATGAATAATGATGCTAGACATAATCTCAGTTTCCCTTTCTTTTCATTCTAATAAAATTTCATCACAATCTTTGATCAAACCAATATTCAATATTTACATCACCATGAATTATAAATATTGTCCATGTTAAGCCACATTTCCTATTTCCTAGTTCAACTTTCTGATTTTCCATAATTAATGATTGCCTTGATTTTTCAATGTCCGTGTCACTAAATGCTTCCTGAGCTCTCTAATAAGGAACTGTCTAAGTCCATTAGCTCTATCTGCTTCTTTAGAGATACTGCTGTTGGAATCATTCATAACCCTGTCCTGATCTGAACTGGTCATGCTCTAGGCTGCTGCAAAATTGTTGCTCTCGCACTTAAACCTTCTCACTCTCCTAGGCTGGATACCAATTGTTGCATCTCATAACTTTCATCATTTTGGTGGAACACAGGCACCAGCCAATTGTTTTTTGAGGAACAGTGGATGAAAGATAAAACTTTGTGGACACGTATATGTGAAAATGTCTTTGTGTTTTCTTGATTTATAATTTAGCTGGTTATAGAATTCTAAGTTGGAAACTTTCTCTGAATTTCAAGTCTGTTGTTTCCATTGTCTTTTATTGCTGCTTTTCAGCAATTGAACATCAATGTTATTCATGATTCTTTTTAATTTTTCTCTCAAGTAACTTTTTAAGATCTTCACTTCTATCTTTGGTATCTTGAAATTTCGTAAGTATAAATTTTAGAGTAGACTTTTTATCTTTAATTTTGCTGCATAATCAATAAGATTTTTCAGCTCATAGTTTTCACTTCTGAGAAATGTTCTTATATTATTTTCTTAGTAATTCCCCTCCTCTGTTTCCTCTGTCCTTTGTTTCTGGTATCCTTATCAATTGGATATTAGACTTCCTGAATTATACTCTAATTTTCATTTCATTTCTTATTTATTTTCTGTTTCTTTGTTTTTGATTCTACTTTCTGTGATATTTCCTCTATTTTATAAACCAATCAATTGTCTTTATTTTTTTTATTGTTTCTTTTCTATACACCCCCTTTTTACTCCATGATTCAATATCTTTTTTAATAGATGAGACTAATTACATTATTAGGTAATTTTTATTTTGTATCCTGCATGTTGTGTGTTCTTCTGTTTTGTTTTTGTTTCTGATTTGTGTCTGTTTATTCTCTGTCTTTTCATGTTGGTAGCTTTCCTCTAATGTCTGGTAGTCCCTGGTTATCTTATATTTTCCAGTGAGACACTTTTACCTTATTGGAAACTTGATATGTATGGTGAAACTTTCCAATTGCTAAGCTTCATTGTGAGTTGATTCCTTGGGAAAAAAGAATGTATCACTGATATTTTCCCAGTATCAGCACCTGTAAGAATTTTCCCTTTGGATGATTCCTACAAAGAATAAATCTATTATCCTGCCAGAAATATGTGAATTTGATGTCTTGGAGGTGGGCAGGTGAAAGGGGCAGGCTGCTGGCTTATCAGTACATAGACTTTCTTGTAATGCCCCAGGCATATTAATGGTGTCTCACATTCATTTTTAGCTGTGCACAGTGTCCCCACATCTCTACTTCATTTTATCTAGAAAATAAAAATCAACTTTTGTAAAGCATTAAAGGAGTCATATAAAAAGTTTTAGAAGCTACCACCTAGTTTTCACTCATTTAATATGCATTTACTGAGCTCCCTACTCTAACCCAGGCCTTGTGTGTATATGGCAGACAATTAGGTGTGATACCTGAAAGGGCATGTACCACACTCCTTGTTTTATTAGGCTTCAGTTACAAGGAACAGAAATACATTCCTTCAGATAAAAAAAACTTCAAAAGAGCTTTTTTTTTTTTTTTTTGCCCCCAGATACTGTGGTTTATTGTAAAGATGTAAAAAAAAAAGTCTAAAAAATATTGGAAAACAAATAGTGATTGATTTTGGCTATCATTCTGGCCTGTAGCCTAATCAGCATTTAACCAAGAAGTCAGGGTCAAATGATGTTCATAATGGCAACTAGGGGGGAAGGAACCGCCTTGGAGCTGAGAGTAAGACAGTACATATAACTGCAAATGTTATCACAGTTCTACATCTGCTTTAAAACCAGAAGAATCCCCTTGAAATTTTTCATTTAGATTCATCAACTTGCCTGTTATGTAGAACACAGCTGTGTACAGTTTGGGATTTAAACACAAGAACTCAGGATGACCAAGGGCAAAGGAAGAGAGATGGCTGGAATGGGATTTGGGGAGAGAAGAAAGTAGGCATGCTAGGGGTTGGCTCACAGAAATAATTCCATTAGACAGAGTTCTTCACATGCTACAACTGGCCAAAATAATGTCTCTGTAGCCCCAGCCCAATCTACAACTGTCTTGCAGATCAGCCTAAAGGTCCTATCAACTCAGAAAAAACCTATTACAAATTTTATGCCCATTCAAATGAAAGAACATGAGAATAAACTTTCACTGTATGAGAAGAAAGGTAATTCTGAATACCCTCATTTAAACTGGATCACAGTGCTTGCTCCAGGGGAAACAGAATGTTTTAGAGACCTACCAAGCTGGGGGAGATTTTGGTGAAGAATTTCCTTAGTCACAAGAGGGGAATGCAGAAGCCTATACTGGCCTGTTTGAGGTATTATTGGACAGCTGCTTCTCATTCCGTAGCTCAATACAATGCTCTCTTTGCCATGAATTTCATGGGGGCTTTAGGCAAAATCCTACAGCAATTCACAGTCTGTGCACTGAAGGTTACCGTGACGTTCTCCCTCTCATTGTCAGGCTCCACAGTTTCAGCTCTGGGATTCCCTGACTTTGATACAACAAAACCCTGTTATTAGGTAAATGAGTAGCAGCCGTGGTGATCAGATCTTAATTAAAACAAAGTGTATACAGCTAGCTAACATGCACCACTACCATAATTTTTTTTCTTTTTTGCTGCACAAAATTATTTCACCTCAAGATAATTCACTTACCATAACCATTTCCTGTTTCTGAGATGAAAAAGTCCCATTTAGATAAATTTATAATGGTGTTCCCTCTCTTCCACCTTCCAGTCAACATCGTGGGTTAATGATATTTCCAGAAACAAGCATTCACTGAAGAAAAATATTTTACATATTTCCAGAAATGTCTTAAGGCCTTTATTCATGTACTGTCCATTAACACCTCTGAGCCTATCCTATATAATCCTGAAAACAGAGAGCTGGGCATAGAATTACTGCAATTGCTACAGTTTTTGCTCCCATGGTCAGAGCTTCAGGTAGATAGAATGTGTGTGCCATTGTTCCAGAACCAGGAAAACAAAAGAAAAAAAAAAAAAAAAAAAAAAAACACCTGAGTGCCTCAATACCCAATTTCATCAAATTCCAATGCTCACTCTTCAAAGTGAAAGAAAATATGTCTATTGATTTCTGACATAAACAACTATATCAAACGAGGTGTTTTTGTTATATGT
>CAUYPK010144585.1:0-82452 GCA_963574355.1 Loris lydekkerianus
TATACTATATAATTCAATTTTATAAAACTCTAAAAATTGCAAACTAACCCATAGTGACGGAATAATGACAAGTGGTTGCCTGAGGGTAGGCGAGGCAGAAGGAAAGCATTTGGGGATACAAAGAAATGCTTTGTATGCATATGTTCACTATCTTAATTACAGTGATCAATTCTTAGGTGCACAGATAAGTTAACACATATCAAACTGTACACTTTAAGTATGTGGAGTTTATCATAAGGCAACTGTATCTCAAAACTGTTTTAAAAATCTGCAGGGAACATTTTTGAGAAAAACGTTATGTTCATGTTTTAAAATTTTTAAATCTCTACGTGTTCCCTCTAAATTACCTATTATAATAAGAAAACAACTATAATCACAATTTACTGAAATACTTGAGTTGGTTGTCTAAGTTGTAACTTTAAGCAATTTTGATTAGTCTGGAATTAAAACCCAAATTTGAAAAAGAATAGACAATTAAAAGGCAAAGATTTTCATTAGTAAAGGAAAATAGTTCTAATTTAATATTTTGTATACCTAAGTTGAAATACTCAGTTCCCCAGAGAAGTTAAAAAATATCAGGGTAAACTTGGTTTTCTAATTATAATTCCATACCATATTAATTATTTTTTTTGAGACAGAGTTTTACTATGTTGCCTTCAGTAAATTGCTATGGCATCATAGCTCACAGCAACCTCAAACTCTTCAGCTCAAGTGATTCTCTTCCCTCAGCCTCCTGAGTAGCTGGGACTACAGGCGCCCGCCACAATACCCAGCTATTTTTAGACATGGGGTCTCGCACTTGCTCAGGATGATCTTGAATTCCTGAGCTCAAGGAATCCACCCATGTAGGCCTCACAGAGTGCTAGGGCTATAGGCATGAGCCACCATGTCCAACCTTACTGTTATTATTATTATTATTATTATTATTTTGAGACAGTCTCATTTTGTTGCCCTTGGTAGAGTGCCATGGCATCATCATAGTTCACAGCAACTTCAAACTCTTGGGCTCAAGTGATTCTCTTGCCTTCACCTCCTGAGGAGCTGGGACTACAGGTGCCCACCACAGGGTGGTCTTGAACCCTTGAGCTCAAGTGATCCACCTGCCTTGGCCTCCCAGAGTGCTAGAATTACAGGCGTGAGCACTAGGCCTGGCTCATATACTATATTTACTTTATATTATTCTTCTAAATGGAAATGAGTTTATAATTTGGGACTATAATTATTTATATTATTTTGCATCAAAACTTAACTGGACAAAGAAAATGGGAAGATTCATTTAATGTGTAAAATGGTAAAGTATTAGGAGTCTTTCAAGTTTATATTGACTGACAAAAGTCCCTTTTCTGTAAAAAAATAGAGGATAAATTATTAAATATCTTTAAGATAAACTGTAAGGAAATTACTGCTCACACATAACTAACAAAGGCATTATCATTACTTTTAAATTACAACTGTCCCTAAAATAAATGGGTTCTCAGGTTTCCAAAAGATGAGTAATACAAGTTGAAAAATCTGTAGAACATTATAGGAAGTTTTAATGCTTCTCAGGAACAGTTATCTTCCTAAATATTGCAAGGGATTCTAAGACGAAGGATGTGGCATATTTTTGCTTGGTTTTAATGGAAAGTCACTAAAAGGCATAAATGGTACTAGTCTACCAGGTCTGCCCAAGGAGTTTTTGTTTCTACATAAGGAATTTGTCTACATTAAATATTGGCAACACCTGGAAATTTATAGTTTGCTGAACCAGAGCAGATCTGAATAAGCTTTCCTTAGCTTTACAAGCTGCTGGCTAAATTATTTCAGTATCTAAACCAAATTCAAAGGCAAAACTTGCACTTTTATACATGTGAAAAATATATATAAAAATATGCTTTTACGTCCCTGACTTTGGTAGATTTATGAGGACTTTTAAAGATGAACCACTGTTCCTGAGGTGTTCCTAATCCGAACTCTTTCGCGTGAACCAAATTATTTGGTGTACAAATCAAAACACTATTTACAAGAGAATTAAGAAGCTAAGACAAATACCAGGCTTAAAAACAAAATCCTGTGTTCTTTTCTCTGTCATTTTATGATTCCTAGATCGTTTGCCCTTATCATCTGAGCATAATACCTGGGAAAGAGATGTCAGAAGGGCATTCAGGAGAGGAGTAGAAGAGAGAGAGAAAGGAAGGCCATCAAGAGAGGGGAAATAGAGGGGAGATCGCTGCATAATTAACAGTGCCAATTAGATGGCAAGTTTGGCAAAGAATTCGTGTACCCTAATTCTATGCTTCTATGATTTAAGACTTAAAGCCATGGTTTGTATGAACTGTTCATACCATAATTAGACTGTATGAATCTGGATCATCAGGGTTTCAGCGAGAAACAGAACGCAGGTGATTTTTCACTGGTAGAAGCACTGCTGTCCAGGTGTGGGCTGGACCAAGGGATAGAGAAGGGGTGGTGAGGTTCCTAGCATGGTAGGAATTTTGTCATTCTTAGTGCGGCCAGTACAGGGGAAAATTCAAAAAAGAGCCTTAGAGAACAACCTGGAGGAAACTATTGTGTTTCTAAAGCAATGTTCCTTCCTTTTTCTTTTTGTTTATTAACCTCCACCCTACCCAATCCCCTGGGGGGGGGGGGAATACATTAAATTTAATTCAAATTCTACCCAGTAAAGTAAATTAACAACTACAGAATAAGATTTGTGTCAGATAAGGCTGAAATTTTTAAACCACTCTCCTTCTACCCTAAGAGCCAATTTTCATGCTTTGGGGCAACATGTCTCCTGGGAGAACAGGCTCCAGATTTGTGGCACTGGAACCAGAAGCAGGGAGGGAGTGGGGGAAAGGTCTTCCTGCCCTCTAGCAAGCAGAGGAGACAGTTGTACAGTCCAAAGGGTCAGGCCCTAGGCCCAGAGCAAGGCGCAAAGAACTGGAGGAAGATAAAAGGTAACCAACCACCAGAAAATTTGTCCAAATTTCTTATAACTTGTATAAGATGAAATGTCTTCGGCAAAAGCCGTGTGTGTCTTGTTTAAGAACAGGCATTTTGTCTCAGGAAAACCATGATTTAAATTCCAGCTCTGTCCCTCTTTCCCAGCATAAGTTTAAAGACCATCGTTAAGCTCTGAGCTTCAGGGGAAAATGGAACTATTCATACCTATTTCTGGCAGTTGCTTTGAGGATAAAGTCAAATAAAATATGCAGGGCACTTAGCACTGTGCCCAGCTGGGTAGTCACTAAATGTGAGTTTGAGGGTATCTGTCATCTGCCCTTCTTTCCTTTTATTCACTCACTTGGCCTTTGCCAAGCACTTACCCAAGGATGCCTAGTACCCAGTGTTGGGCAGACGGCGGAAACAAGACGGAGGCTTTTCCCGGATCAAACATAGTCTAGTGTTGAGTCAGTAGTAAGAAACTTCCACATTTGATTCAAAATGTCAAAACAAGTGGTGGCTCATGCCTGCAATCCTAGCACTCTGGGAGGAGTTTGAGACCAGTCTAAGCAAGAGCAAGACCACCATCCCTACTAAAATAGAAAAAATTAGCCAGGTGTGGTGGTGGGTGCCTGAAGTCCCAGTTACTCTGGGAGGCTGAGGCAGGAGGATTATTTGAACTCAGGAGTTTGAAATTGGTGTAAGCTAGGCTGATGCCATAGCATTCTAGCCTGAGCGACAGAGTGAGATTCTGTCTCAAAAAACAAACAACAACAAAAATGCCAAACACAGTCTGGCTGTTTAGGGGAAACTTGTTCACAAAATAATGGCCCTGGATACAACAGTTAGACATTGACAGCCTATCAGTTAGCGCTGTATGACATCTTTTGAATTAATTAGTCTCACGTTGAAGAAGTCATCCACAAAATTCTTTAGCCAATTACCGTATATACTCTAGTATAAGCCAAGTTTTAAAGTTGTTGTTGCTAGTTTACAGTTTTCTTTAGCAATAAATATTGAAAAGCATTTAACCTACTGATTCTTCAATTATTATAATTGTTTTGGGTATATATTTTTATTTTTGAAATTTACCAGTGGTTGCTGCATTTTCCACCTCAGCTTACACTCGAGTCACTAAGTTTTCCCAGTTTTAGGGTAAAATTAATGGGGTCGGCTTATACTCGGATCGGCTTATGCTCGAGTATATATGGTACTTTTCCCATACCTTCATGCCACAAGGAGATGATCCTTTAATCACTTGATAACACACTCTCTTGGTATCTGTTGTGATATCACAATTTCTACAAGACTAAGGACTTAAAAACTTTGTTTTAATTATTTTCCTATTCCTTATATCCTCACCTATAAGAATGAGGGGGTGATAGTATTTACCTTAACAGGTTGCTGATGGTTAAGTGAAAAACTGTATATGAAGTACTTAGTAGTGGGTCTGGCTCAGAGTAAGCACTTAATAAAATCTAATTTAATTATTTCGATTTAGGTACTGAAAATCTTCATGGCTTTCTGACTGCTTAAAGTGCATGCATTTAGGTGATGTCTTAGTTTTTCACATTTAAACTAATAATGAATTTAAGTGTCCATTCCATCTCAGTAAAAGTTTCATAGCTAATGAAAGAATGTACAAAATTTATCTAGAAAACCATTCTATATAGATACAGATTTATATATTTGTGCTTTCATTTTTATGATTCGGTTGAATATGTGCTTAATTTATTACACCTAATAAATTAATTATTTAGACACAAAGCATGACTATTGACAGCTGGTACCACATTTGCCTGTTTTAGCATAAAAGTTTATTTAAGAGATAATGCATATGATTGTTTTTGAGCATCTGACTTAACCTTCATGATGAGCTGCATAGGAGATGTTCACAGTATGTGAATAAATAGAAAGAGGATATAACATAATTTAAATTCTGAAAATCATTTAAACTTAAAAAAGTGTTTCTACCTTTCAGACAAGTAGGACCTTCAATTCTGCCAACATACAATAAAGCAAAACTTTCAAAAGGAGCAACAACATACCAAAACAAAATTTTTCCAACTGTTACCTTTCTTGGAAAGTTAAAATGTTCTCTAATACAGATCGGTTAAGTGTGCCAGCTACACGGTCGTTAGTTCCATTTTACTGGAGGAATTAAACTCCTTTACAAAGCCTTTTGGGAGTTACATCACTCTAATGAGAAAAGAGTACTACTCCCATGAAGAAGCAAAAGTCATCGATTAAGGCTATTCAAAGTGCTGATTAAAAACTAAAATAACTTAAATGTAAACAAAATGCTTAATGAATGAAACCCAGCTAGCTTTTAAAAACATAATTTAAATCTCTTATCAAGTAATTTCTCCCTAGTTTCAGGCACCCTCTCAGTTCTAGACAAACTGCTCAGAGGGTTCTGCACAGGGCAGTTTGTTTTTCCTTCTCACACCTGCGCTTAATAAGTAGCATTTTTGCAAAGTTGGCCATTTTCGGGAGAAGAATGGAAGAGTTTTATGCCAAAAAAAAATCAAGATAAGAAAGAAAACTACCCTAATCTCCATCCAACCTACCTACCTTCTTTAGAAGACATAAAATTTATGAAGATACTATGAGCTCTTAAGGCTGAAGTCACACAATCAATGACCTCCCTTCTGGCAGGACTGAAATAGTTTAAGAACACTATGAAAGCCAAAGGTTTTCAGGAAAAAAACCCACCATGTAAATGTAACATCTAAATATAACATTTAATATTTTAACATTAACATTTAACATTGAAATGTAACATTTACTGTAACCCTTGAGGTCTTTAAGTTATTTCTTATCAGGGATAAGATTTTGTTTTTCAGTTTTGGCTAGGAGTTATGGTTTATAATGTGTTAATAAGACAAACCCACTTTTGACTTGGAAAAATGTCTTTTAAAATTTGTCCCTTAAATTGTTTTAATTTCAATCCTTCTAAATAGATCTGAGAAATTATTTTTGTGCTGAAGCAAACGTCTCCACCTCTAACCTTCGATTGGAATGAAATCAATTTAATTCAGATTTTCATAAGTGTTCGTGGTCCTCATTAAGCTTCTTCAATAATAAAACATCCAATGACACCTCCTTGCCCCCACAAATCCATGTGCTTTTTTTTTTGTTGTTACTGAAAATTTTAATTGTTTGACACACTAGGGAAATCATATCACCATGGTAATTCCAAAGACAAACAAGGCCGAGTCCTAAATAAAGATCCTATCTGTCTGTATCACCTACCTGCCATCACACAAACACTAGATTTCATAGCAGTTACTGGTGCAGAAGAAAGAATCTCCTACTGTGTTGAAGGCAAACTTCCTCTCAGAAAAACGAAGAAAGGAGGATGCCTTGTGTATGTTGCTGCCACTTGGGAGTGAGTCCTTAAAACAAAATTGGGAGATGGTATGCCTAAAAGATAAATACTATTTTTTTAAAACAACTTTTTATTTAAAAAATTTACTTAAGTCTATAAAATTCACTCATTTTAAGTGTGAAACTCCTTGTTTTAGAAATGTTTGCCTAATTGTGCAGTTGCCAGTACAATTTCATTTTACAACACCTATTTCCATCATCCTAAATAAGATTCCTCACGTCCATTTGCAGATAATTCCTGTTTCCAGTCATAGGCAAACACAAGTCTACTTTCTATCTTCATAGGTTCCCTTTCGTCACATCGCCCTTTCTGAATACAGATTAAAAAAAAAAAAAAAAAAATCCAAGGGTATTTCCTACAAGTAGAAGAATACTGGTTACTGAAGAAGAACTAACCCCGTCAAAATGGAATTCCAAATGAGTCCAAAATGAATCTCGTCAGTGGAGTTTGACAATCAGTGTGGTCTCTACGATTTAATTATCTCCTCAGTTAGAGATAATTGACTTTCAAAGTTACAAGGGTTCTGATAATGAAAGAATACTGTAGCAAGCCCTGTTATCTTAACTAAGAAAATGTCTCCAACTCCAAAGTTAAAAAAAAAAAAAAAAAACACTTCTAAATAGAAGGGAAAACTCCCAAGCAGTCCCATAAAATTTAGTCAGGCATTATTATATTTTTGGATGTGAGACAGAAATATTCTAGTTTCTTAAACAAATTACATTTCTATGAGAATGAAATATAAAAGTTTCTTACAAAATGTTAGTGGACTTTAGTCCCCCAAGATCTCTTATGTACATTATTCTAGTGTATTTTGGGTACAGCAAACATATCAAAGTATCATGGTTTTAGTGGACAAAATACTTTCCTGACCACTTATTTCCTTCACCCAGAATCCATGTATTTTAAGAAAGCTGTAGCTTCAGGTTAACCTTGCTTACACCCGGATTTCCAGGTACCCTTCCCTTTAGAAGAAACACTCAGCTTCCCAGAAATTTACTAAGCATTTTACAAGGAGCCCTTTTATATTTGCAAGAGAAAACTGTTTTGTCAATTAATGATGAGAAAGTCCACAAAAACTCTAACTCAGACAGGATTCTAAATTTGGGGAAACCCATGGATGGCACTCTTTCAACTTGGAGTCTTGGTCACAAAGATTCCTCAAGAGGTTATTTTACACTACTTGCAGGAAACTGATATTTGCTGGGTTTTTTTTTTTTTTTTTTTTAATTCCTTGCATGAATAAAAACAAATGTTAGTTTTGTGTTTTTAATGTGTTGTACATTTTATAGACCATAGAGTTCAAATTGCGCCTGTGGCAGTTACTGGAGGTGAAACTTTTGGAAGAAACAAGTACTTTGCAGAAATAAACATTTTGCCAGTAGCTTTCCTGCGTTCTCTGCACTCCCAACACAAGAAGGCAAAACTTTCAGTTTGGGTCTCTCAGGAGCTACTGTGAAAGCTGTGGACTCCTCCCTTGGAAGATCTTTAAAAGGAAAGTGCTTGTGTTGGAGGGGGGCAAAGAACCAATGTGATGAGTTGCTAAATGCTAGAGACGTCTTGGATTCCCGTCCCCTTCTCTGAGCTTAGAGGGAAAGACAGAAGATCCTTAAATGGAAGCGCTCTGCATTCTTGGAGTAAATAACAATTAAAATATTAAAAATCTGGTGGCGGGGGTTGGGTGGGGGGCGGATTCTGTGATCTGTGATGGAACTGGTGTCTGCAAATAGAAAATGCCAAATAAACACAAGATAGAGTTCAGCCGTCGGAGGGCAAGACGGTAAATGGTCAACCCCCCACCCACCCCCGCTTCGCTTCCCGTCGGTTTTAGCGATTTACACAAACTCCCTGCTTTGTGAGCAATCGGCACGGTGAACGTGGGCCAGGACACGAAGATCTTTCCCTCTCCATCCACTTTCAGGGGAAGTGGGCACCCCATCCCTGGGGAAGATTTTCCTGCACATTTAAAAAAAGCAAAGTGCTTTGTCCCTTGGAAAGAAACTTGGTTCTTTGAATTCCCCCCAGGTGGGCAAAGCGGAGCGCAGAACTCCGGGGCTGGGTAGAAGCTCAGTTAGCGGCTCGCTCCCCTCCGCCGGTCGCCCTGTCGCGGGCCCGGGCAGGGACTGCGGGGACGGGAGTCCGAACAGGAAGCAGGGACGGCAGGGTCCCCGGTCCCTGCACACGAACCCAGAGGGAGCGGGACAGCCAGCCCCGCCCTGGGACTGCAAAGTCTGGGCTCCTACGGCTGCAAGGTGGTGGCTATTTGATGGTTTTTCTTCTCCTCAAAATGCAGTCTCGTAAGCAGAGATTTTTCCCCCTTTTTTTCCAGAGGTGACGCAATGTCCTCAAATACCTCCACCACCACCCCGAACGAAAAAGAAAAGGGAAGGTGGGGCGGGGAAGCCTGGCAACCCCTCGTTCCACACAAGTCCAGCCTCTCTCTTTGCTTCCAGCCTCTTCCCATCCCTTCCCTCCGCCCCCGAAAAAGTTTGACGACCGCAAAGGAAACCGAAAAAAAGTTCTCCTGCCCCGGCGCTGGCGCGCGATCAGCTTCTCTTTTGTTCGCCGCGAACCCACAGCCCCCCGTGACGTCACCGGCGCTCGGGCCAATCGGCGCGCGGGCGGCGGCGGGAGGGGCGGGGAGTCGGGCGGGCCCCTCCTCCCGGGCTCCCGGGGCCCCGCGGGGGGAGGCAGGGGACTGTCCCATAAAAGCCGCGGTGCTGCGGGCTCCGCCGCCCGCGCCAGCTGTGCTGTACTGGGGGAGGAAAGGGAGCCCCCCGGACGCGAGCAGGGAGAGGGGACAACTTCTGTCGTCTTCTCCATCCCCTCCGTCCCTCTACCCGGGCCCTTCCCCACCCTCGGGCCCCCACTTTCTAGGAAGCATCAACCCCCGGGAGGCACGGGAAGGGACTTTTCCCACAGGTTGCGAAGGGAACCAAACTTGGTGGCAACTTGCCTCCTGGTGAGGGCGTTTCCCCCCACTGCCTTCTCAAGATGCTCAGGGGTCCGGGGCCCGGGCTGCTGCTGCTGGCCGTCCTGTGCCTGGGGACAGCGGTGCCCTCCACTGGAGCCTCGAAGAGCAGGAGGCAGGCTCAGCAAATCGTTCAGCCCCAGGTCCCGGTGTCTGTCAGTCAGAGCAAGCGTGAGTACTGTCCGCGGGCTGAAGCAGGCGGCCTCGGGGCTGGGACGCAAAGCCGACCCAAGTGGCCGCGAAGTTTTGCGAGCGCTTGTGCGCGGGCGTGCGCGCGCTTGGAGGATCCAGCTGTGGACACAAAAGGCTGTGGTTCTGAGTGGACTGGGTTCTGAGGGCCTGGGATAAGATTAGAGGGCAGGGGCTCTGCGATCTTCCCCAGGTTCAGATCGTCCGTCAGTGAATTCATCAAAATTTACCCTCAAAAAGAAAAATGATGTGTGTCTGTTAATTTTCCAGCTGGGACTAGTGTGTTCCTTAACTGCTCCTTATTTTCTTTGTTACTAAATAATTGGTTAAATATTTTCGAAATGGGGGCAGGAAGAGGGTAGCTAAATAGCTATGTTGTTTCTAACTTGAAAGACATGTAATTGGTTCACATTGGTTTGGGGCCCCTCAGAAAACTCCACCAAGGACAGAGAGATGGGAATTCCTTTCCCAGTTTTTGAAAGACACACCCTTCTTGGGCTAAAGGAAACTGCTTAAAGTTGTCCTTCTTGATTATGACTCCAAAAAAGCACTGAAGTTTCTTGCAAGCTTTAAATTGCAATTTTAATGATCTGCCTTTCAAAGTGTTCCCATCTTTTTGATGTAGACCACTGGCCAAATGGAAATGACATCACTGTCTAACTTTTAGCTAAGTTAAAAGAAAAGAAAAGAAAAAAAAAAAAAAAACGAAAAGGAAGACTAAAATATCCGTGTGTACGAATTCTAGAAGCTAGTTTCTATATCTACATTTAATAGAATACTGCTTTTAAGTCTGCTGGTGTTCTAATAATTATTTTTCCATGTTTGATACTCAGGGTGATCAATGAAGTTATGCAAGAAAATTCCATAATTCGGAGAAAAGAAAGAGGGATAGAAATGTAATAACTTTTTTCTTCAATTATTTACAGCCGGTTGTTATGACAATGGGAAACACTACCAGATAAATCAACAATGGGAGCGCACCTACCTGGGCAATGCCTTGGTTTGTACCTGTTATGGAGGGAGCCGAGGCTTTAACTGCGAGAGCAAACCTGAACGTAAGTGGTGGGGAGCCCTCCGTGTCAGGATCTTTTTGTTGTTGTTGTTGCTGTTGTTGTTGTTGTTGCAGTTTTTGGCCGGGCCTGGGCTCTAACCCGCCACCCTCGGCATATAGGGCCAGCGCCCTACTCCTTGAGCCACAGGCGCCGCCCTGGATCAGGATCTTTTAATAGATGAAGGGGTGCTTGTTAATTAAACTTTCCATTAGTGAGTAAAAAATGCCTACACCATTTTCTAATAGAATTACCTGTCATTTTCTCTTTATGAACATTTCATAACTGTTTATATTTGCTTTTCACGTGCTTTTATCTCTAAAGCAAAGAAACAAATCTATCCCAAGCCAGTGCCTAGAGTTATCTTTTTCTTTGATCTCCCAAAGTTTTGGATGAGAAAAGGGAAGATTTTTGTGTGTCCTCCCTCAAAAAGACATTTCAGTTACAAAATATTAATATATTAGAAAGTAGTTTCAAATCTTAACTGTAAGATTTTGGGCCAAAAACTGCGTTAGACACCCTATTGTAAAGTGATTTGTCAGCTGCAGTTAACACAAGACCACTGGCCACTTCCAAGTTCTCATTCCTTTAGGACCATTAGTATGTTTCTTATAAACCACAGCAACTTCATCAGAGAAGCACAGGTCAGGCTTAAACACAAATAACAGACTTAACTAATGTCAATACCTGGTGGGAGGTGAAGTCCCAAATTGTTTGCTTTTTATGTGGACCTTGTTTTGACTTCCGCTGGGGTTAGAGATTAGAATCTTCACAATCTAACCTTGTCAGAAGGCTGTGCTTTATATGGCTTTTTCCTAAGTACCAGAGGATTCTTTACAATATGAATTAGCTTACAGAAAATTGAAGGACTTGTCACAACTCAAACACTGTGGCCTTCTTAGGACCGAGTGTAAAATCTGTTTCTCTGACTTTAATTTAAACTTTCAGGCGTACCACTCTACTCGTAGAAATACAAAAGTGGGTTTTCCTTTGGATGGGATTAGGGGACTAGAAAAGGTTTTTTACCTAAGCAAGGCTTATGTGGACTGTTCCTCTCCTCGCAGCTGAAGAGACTTGCTTTGACAAGTACACTGGAAACACCTACCGAGTGGGTGACACTTATGAGCGCCCTAAAGACTCCATGATCTGGGACTGTACCTGCATTGGGGCTGGGCGAGGGAGAATCAGCTGCACCATTGCAAGTAAGGAAATCATTATGTAAAATGATGCTAAAATGTCATAAATAAGAATTTGTCTATTATCATCACCATCACTTTCTGTTATCCATGACTGGATAGTTTGTGATTTATCTCTGGTGACCAGGTACTTTGATGTGGTCACCCAACTGGTTCCTGTGCTTCTTAAGGGTATATATGAGCACAGATATAATCAGTGTTTAATATGTGAGGATTTGAGTATGTGTGTGTGTGTGTGTGTGTGTGCGTGTGTGCATAGTATAACCAAATAGATCTCTTGGGATCCATTTCAGTAAGAAGTTGCTCGTTTTAAATTACTTGGACATTGTTGATCCAGATTGATCATGTGACTCTGCAGTGCTTAGGAAGATATTCATGATGAGTGAATCAGTCATGTTTTTGTCTGCTCTTGTTATTTGCAATGCAAAAACCTCTTGCATCTCACAGAAACAATAGGTTATGCCCAAGAAACAGATCTCAATATTCCTAAGAATAATAATCAGCCTGAGTATTTTCTATGGAACCTTGGAGACTGGGATGACTGGGATGACTTAGCTTAACTCTAGTTAAGCTAAGGAAGTCTTTCCAAGATGATTCGCTGGGTTACCAATAGATTCTATTAACATAGCATTTATTTTTTTCTAATCCATCCTTGAATATAAGTCATCTTAAAGGTTTCTGTCTAAAGAAATAAGTTAATCCCTTGTGAATAGACCCAGTCAACTTTCCCCGTACTTAATGTTAGGGTTTATCCAAGTTTATTGGCAAATGTCATGAGTCAATGGTGCATAGTGTTTATAATCTAGTGGACAATTCAGCCTTTGAATGTGATTTTGGGCTTAATAGCCTAGAAAAGTACCAAGATTTTCACACTTTATATGTATATGCTTGGTTGCTCCCCAACATTTCTATCCTAGGGTAAAGTAGGAGTTCTTCATACTCCCAAAGCCTGGCTTGCCAAGCCTGATGTGTGGCCTTTTCATTGAATTAGTCTCAGGCTCAACCTGCTGTGTCTAAGTAGAGGCCATGTCTCTGAGGCTTGCTTTTCTGTGTAGAACTTAATTTCCTGTGATCTGTCTGGAGAACCAGAATTTATGACCACTTCTTTGCCATTCAGATTTCTCTGTTTTCCCTTGTGCTTTAAGCAACACATGTAATTGCATAGACCCAAAGTGACCAGACCTGTTAACTTTCCCCCAGTCTCTGTTGAAAAGCCTCTTCCCCATGTCTCAGCTTTGCCCAACCTTGGTCCAATGGTGGATGAAACATGAGGCTTATTTTTTTGTTGGTGTTCTACTCTCTCCTAACACTTGCTTTATACTTCCAACAGACCGCTGCCATGAAGGGGGTCAGTCCTACAAGATCGGTGACACCTGGAGGAGACCTCATGAGACTGGTGGTTACATGCTAGAGTGTGTGTGCCTCGGGAATGGAAAAGGAGAATGGACCTGCAAGCCCATAGGTGTGTGACGGTCAGGAACCCACAGTGGCTGGGGACGCACATGTGTAACATGAGGGTGAACCAAAATCACATCTATGGGGATAAGAAGCCTGAATTCCAGTCAAAAAAATAAAGAAATGAGAATTTCATTTGAAATAATGAAACGGTATATAATCCATAGTCTTCTTGATGGAATCAGATCAAGAAGGACTAACCACATTTAGAAATCCTAAGTTTGTTTCAAAAGCCCAGAAAGGCAAGAAGAGTTGAGAGTTTTAGGACGGAGTCATTTCTTTTGCTTAATATTTGATCTCAGCGTCTCTTTGGTCAAGATAAATTTTATTTAAAAGAAAAAAAATGAGACTTTTGACACAATTCTTTATGAAGTGGACTGCACCAAAATGCAAAATCATGTGTGCTCTGTCACCTGTTGGTAACTTCTTTTCAAATTAGAAATCATGGAGCTTCTTTTGGCCTTGATCCTAACTTGAACTGTATAGGGGCCAAATCCAAAAGCTTCTGGCTGTTTCCTTCCCTCTAATCCAGAGGTTTTCGTTTGTTTTGCTTTGTCTCTGTTTCTATAGAAATCCACATTTTTAAATACCTTTCTTGTCACTTTATTAGACCATTCAAAACTCACAATTGGTCATTCACAGTTAAGACTGGAATTTTGCAACTATAATCTCCACAGACTAGATACATACATAGATCCTTGTTACTCAGAATGCTCGTGTGAAGCTTGCGACCAGCTGAAAATATGCAGCCCATGTACTTATTAGGAAAACTGAATTTCTGCCTGCCAACTCAGCCTGAGCTTTCTTTTGCTTTGGCTACTTACTGTGTGCTCAGATGTAGGGTGTGCCTTTCTGAACAGAATGCCACTTATGAAAAAATGTGGCTGAGTTTTTGCTTACACACACATTTTAAATTACAGAGAGACTGGACAATTCAAATGAACCCTTTTTTCTGTTTTTCTTCCACTTTTCCCTACAGCTGAGAAATGTTTTGATCATGCTGCTGGGACTTCCTATGTTGTTGGGGAAACCTGGGAAAAGCCTTACCAAGGTTGGATGATGGTGGATTGTACTTGCCTGGGAGAAGGCAGTGGACGCATCACTTGTACCTCCAGAAGTATGTTTTAGATTTTTGTGTTACAGATTAAGCCAGGTATTGTCTTCTGGATTCCTGGAGAGAATTGTAATATTGTGTCACTTAGAACACACCTGATACACCAATATGCTTTGGTAACTTTGGGATTTCAAGAAAAATTTCATGACCAACTTATTCTGCATTTTCAGAGAAGATTAAATAAATAAAAAATAAATCTTAGTTCAGTAAGGTCTTAAGACTATCAGCTATGTGTACTAAAAAAGAACTTTGATATTTTTACAAGTGCCAATTGTGTCACAGACCTGAAGATTAATCTACATTATTACTGAGGTATTTTTCAAGTGTTAAGAGCAGAGGAATCATTAAAATAATATGTAAGTGCATTTTTTGGCATATGATGCTATTGCTATAAGCTCTAAAGGCTGAAGTTTCTTTCTATGTTTGAAATTTAATTAAGACATATTCATTAGCAAAACTGACGGAAACAAAATGTGTTTATCACATAGGTTAAAATGATTTGTCTACTCTGGAGTTAAGGATAGTGTCTCTTACCTAAAGCTTTTATTAATGTTGTAAAGAAGCTGGCCTCAGGCATCTTTACTGTTGGAAGATTGTCTTGAGGTCTTATTACCTTCTAGTTTTAAAGCTCCTCTTTTGGACTTTCAAATTAATAGCAGCTACAGAGTTTGGTGAAGCAAAACAGCCGAGAACTGTTGGTGTTAAAAATAAATTAAATTCAAATCTAAGTATTTTGAACATATTTTGTTCACCTAGTTTAAAATATTTAGCTAAATATTTTAAATATTTAACTAAATATTTAAATATTTAAATCTAACTAATTTAAAATAGACATCTCCCAAATTTGAATTCTCTACAAACAAAAAATAAGCATGGTGATTTTGGAAATCAGCAATTAACACCTTCATTCAAATTTCCATTCTTATGGCAGGTCAATGTGGTTGTGTACTTGTATGAACATTACAACTGTGTAATTATTTTGTCTCTAACTTAACAATCACAGCAGTGTCAGAACCACAAATTAGATACTCTGTACTTACATTGTAGCAAAGATGGATTGTAATTTAAATAATCTATTTGGCAGATAGATGAACACAGAGATTAAGGGTAATTTACTTACAAATTATCATTCTACCTCAATAATTCTACCTTTCCATTGGAGGACCAACACTGAAGAATTTTGTTACTGATTTTTAAATGCTGTAGATGTGGGGGGTAGGGGAAGAGGAGATAATGTATTAGTCAAAGACATCATTAGTCCCTGAATTTGTATAGCTCCTGTGGAGCAGTTGGTGGGGACCCTTTGAGACTTGTTTGCTTCCCTTAGTTTTCTAAAGAAAGCTCCCTATTGAAATGTGGGCCATATACAGTAATGATGAAGAGAAAGCCTGGGAGAGCCTGAGAAGGAAAAAGACAGAATGATAGAGGGTCAGAGAATGAACCTGGTTAAAAGAACGGTGTAAAAACTACATACATGTATACATATAAAAAAAGTAATGAAAGATAATTATAAAGGTTTTGGTAGAACTAAACTAAACCGTGTACTCCCTTTCCACTGTACCAAATGTCATCTCATAGTTCAGCACCAGAACTGAATACGAACATGTCACCAAAAATTGGGTTGCCAAGCATTCAAGTGCCATCCAGCATGACATTTCTAGGTTTGAATTGACTACTTACCACTCTCAACCTGATTGATGTATTTAAATGCTTCCTGTGTGACACAGACAGGTGCAACGATCAGGACACGAGGACATCCTATAGAATCGGCGATACCTGGAGCAAGAAAGACAGCAGAGGCAACCTGCTCCAGTGCCTGTGCACCGGCAACGGCAGAGGGGAGTGGAAGTGTGAGCGGCACGCGTCTCTGCAGACCACAGCCACTGGTGAGGCACGGGGCAGACCGGCCCCAAACGGGGAAGCAGGGCAAGAAATGTTCCTGCAAATCCCTCTGTCCCTCGGCATGCCATTTGAGGATAAATGGCAGTGTTGTAGCTGCTAAGTTCAGATCATCTACAGATTATTAGTTGTTACGACTTTTTTTAATGCCAAGTTTTAAATTTTGGATAAAATACTTATCCTAGGTGGCGAAAAGCCAGATGTAATTCTAATATTTAAAAGAATGCTAATATAAAATAATCTACCATAAAGAGATACACACACACCCATCCACTCACACCTATATTATGTATATCTAAAGTTAATTTAAGAGAAAACGAGAGAGTTCTGATTATTTATATGACTACTTGGGGGTTCTGCTAGGAAAAAGGAAAAAAAGACATCTGTTCTTCTGCCAAATGGAATAGACTTCCTTCTCCTGACATTCAGTTCTTCTTGTAGTGAAAGCAGTCCTTCACGTGTGGGTCTGTGCTTCAGCAAACCCGGCTACGTTCCATAAATAATCGTTCTTATCACGTATTGGCCCTCACTTTCCACTTTCCCCTTGGGATCATCTCTCCACATATTGGCATTCAAGATTTCAGAAATTTAGAGGGGTCTGAAAGATTGAAATGAAAGACACTATATCTACATATTGTTTTTAAAGCAGTTTAATCATTTCTGGTACATGAATAAGATTTTTACATAATAAATGATTTGTTAGAGCCTGAAGAAAGAAATATGGCAATCCCAAGGGTCTGTCCTTCCTCTGTTATTATTTTTAGTACGTTTTGATCAAATTTTTGATCTTCCAGCGTTTCTGTTCAGCCTCTCAGAACTTAGTCATTGAACTAAATATTTATTTAGATTTTTCTCCTTTTGATTAGCTTTTAATTTTGCCCTGACCACTTGGGAAGGTGAGTAAGGTTAGATTCCATAAAATTTTTGAGTTATTTGATTATCATCAATAAAATTGCTGCTGATCCCTCAAAATATAAATATTAATTCACTGAAATAGAGGAAATGGGTAATGGGGAATTAAATGTGGGTAAACATTTTAAAATTTTTAGTTATTTTCATTAATATTACTAATACTGAAGTATTGTTCAAAAAAGTTTGAGAAAGATTAAGTTAAACACAATGGAACCTCCTTTACAAGGTCTGTGTATTCCTGTACACTGTGGCTTTCTGAGGGGAGTGACTAGGGACAGATGTGTTCCCAACTCGTTTGATCTGGAGATTCTTGGTCAATGGAGTATCTCTGGGTTCTAGAGTTCAGCAAACTTAGGGAGATGCTGGACTCCATCTCCCTGTCCTTCTAGCATCACTCCTAACTCTGCTCTGGCCCCGGCCTTTAAAGAACAGATTTTTAAAAGTTTAAAGAAAGGATCAACATATTCTCTTGCATGACTCTGAAGAAAGGTTGTCTTTAAAAGGATTGACTAGTTTTGGAAAGAAAAACCCACAGAATCACCAATAATCCCCAGGAGAAATGAAATGCAGAAGGAAGGGGCACAACTTGCTGAGGACCCAGGGCAGCTGTGCAGGACACCCCTCACCATGTGTGCAGGATAATGTCCGTTATTTAGAAATATGATCCCAGGAGCTCCAGAGGAGCTGGAGGATAGAGACTAATTGGTGAGCTCTTGTGGATTATTTCCAAGACAAAATGCAAAAGCTAATCAAAATGAAAGGGGCCTTTCTTTCTAGTTCCAGGCTACAAACAACATAGATTTGAGAGTGATCTCTGTGCCGCCCCAAAGATCATGACTCCAGAAACCAGTTATCTTCTCTCCTCCAATTTTGTTTCCATCATTTCTCATGCCCATAGGACCTGGCTCCTTTGCAGATGTTCGCACAGCCATTTACCAGCCCCAGCCCCACCCACAGCCTGCCCCATATGGCCACTGTGTCACAGACAGTGGTGTGGTCTACTCTGTGGGGATGCAGTGGCTGAAGACACAAGGCAACAAGCAAATGCTTTGCACTTGTTTGGGCAATGGAGTCAGCTGCCAAGAGACAGGTATGTGCTGTCTTTCCAAGAATAGTACTGATGACTTCATTATTCAGTTTTTAGATGACAATATTTTAATGTGAAACAATAAATCAAATAAGAAAAGCATGTGATCTTACCATCCTGTGATAACAATCAAGGTTGGCATATCACATTTTCTTCCAGTCTTTTTAATTGATCTATCTTCTTTCCAGCCATGGGGATCGCACTGTATACATTATCTTTATTTGTCTAAAGTGTTATAAGATCATTGCTTTCTGAATAGCAAATCATCCATATTTCATACTGTAAATCTCAAACTTCAGCAGCTTTGTGACAGAAATGTCTTTCAGTAACCTAATACGTCTCTGCTGTGCTTCGAATGTGGCAGTAACTACAGTAGAACACAGTTGACCACCTCCCGACACTGACCACCTCCTTAAGTTGACCTAATTTTTATAGAACAAACATGCACCACATGTACATACCAGTACAGTAGGTCTACGTCCTTATGTCGACCACCTCCATATGTGGACCAGTTTGTTACAGTCTCTTGGGTGGTCAACTTTGGAGTTCTACTGGACAGCAATAAGATTTGGTACACTTGACTTTTTCCCCCTCACGTATGAGTTGTGTGGCACAGATATTGTCATCCCCTCATGGCACCCTTAAGCATTATCCTTAATTGTATTAATATAGCTTCACAAATAGAGAAACTGAGGCATGACAGCAGAAAGGGTGACATTTGCAGAAGAGCTCTGGTGTTGTTCTATCCACAGCAGACACGGCTTACTGAGTACTGCATTTTAACTGAAATTAACCAGATGGCTTTTTCCTTCGAGGGCATGAGCTCAGTCTCTCATTTAGGCTATAAATTAGCAGCTGCTGGTGGGAGATAAAGTAGCTCTATTTACTGAGACTCTTTTGGTTATATTTGCAGCTGTAACCCAGACTTACGGTGGCAATTCAAATGGGGAGCCGTGTGTCTTACCGTTCACCTACAATGGCAGGACTTTCTACTCCTGCACCACAGAAGGGCGACAGGATGGACATCTTTGGTGCAGCACAACTTCGAATTATGAGCAAGATCAGAAATATTCTTTCTGTACAGACCATACTGGTGAGTGTCTCGAGGGGAAACCGCAGCAGTGAGAAACACTCATCTTTCATGCCCCACTTTTATTTGCCAGCAGTCTAGCCATTAATTTTGAGGCTGCATGAGAAACATCATCTTTGTTTAGTTTGGACCCAAGAGATATGGAGCTTTTGTAGCAACTGAGGATCTTTCCGTGTTCCCAAGCACCGCTGGGAAAAGACACCCAGGGAAAACCTTCCAGTTCATTCATGTTGACGTACTGGGATTACGATGTGATTAAAGATGCTTGTGTTTTGAAATCAATAGGTGATTCCCACAAGGCTGAAAAAACACAGGATGGGTGTTTGAGCTCCTTTGCTTATTTTCTGGTTAAAGCTATGATTTATTCAAAGCTATTATTTAATCTTTTGAGGGTGGAGGTCTAGGAAAATAAGAGTGAAAATGGGACTTAAACCTATGTTGAAAGTGAAGACCCAAGGAAGCCTAGAACCATAATGTCCGACCTATATTATTCTGAGACAGGCGGATGCTCTGAGCATTAACTGCAGGGATCCGGCTGTCCCAGCACCTTTCTATCTGTACATTGGAAAACTCAGTTGAAATCTTTTCCTTCCTTTTTTGTGTATTGTCCTGGGCAGTTTTGGTTCAGACTCGAGGTGGAAATTCCAATGGTGCCTTGTGCCACTTCCCCTTCCTGTATAACAACCACAATTACACTGATTGTACTTCGGAGGGCAGACGAGACAACATGAAATGGTGTGGAACCACGCAGAACTATGACGCTGACCAGAAGTTTGGCTTCTGTCCCATGGCCGGTAAGAAGCAGCCCTTGTGGGGTTGCCGTTGTGGACAATCAGTCAGGGAGTTGAGACAGAAGACTGGAGTCCAGTTTTCTCCTATTTCACCCATTAAAACAATTTTGAGATGTCAGAATTATATCGTGGGCATAAGAATTGAGAAAATATTTATGATAATTGTTGGTATAATTTTTAAACCCTATTAACATGATTTAATGTCCAAAAATATATGACTACTATATAATAAAACTACTTATAGGTGTGGAAATATAAATTTGTACAGGTTTATCTATGTAAAGAACATACAGTTGAGCAGTTTAAAATGTTTAATGTATATATATATATAAATTTATACACATATATTTATAAATATATATGCATATATATATACATATATAAACTGCTGTAGTCACAAACCTACAATGTTGACACACAATTGATTATAGTTTGACTAGCGTAAGACGTGTCGCTTAACAGTAACTACCCAAGTGACCAAAGCTCAATGTTTTCTGACATTTAAAAAAATAAAAAACATTTCCAGTTTGTATAAATGGAGAAAGGGGAACTGCACCATGGATTGTCACATGGAACATGAGGCAAAGATGAACATTTATTCTCTCCTTGCAAAAGGAAATGTTGGGTTTAGAAGGAAAACCCACTTTCACTTGAAATTTTATACCCAGACACATGGTTTTTCTTTGGACCAGAATAAGTTAAAACTAGGAAAAATTACAAAGTAGTAATCAAATCCAGGCTTCTAGAACAGTGCTGATCCTTTGTAAGAATGTGTCGACATTGCCTTAGTTTAACATTCCCTAGCCCTTCCTGTAACATAGCTCACCTTTGGACTCTAATTTTCTTTCTCCAGGGTATAAATTTTGCCTCTACCTAGAAGCACTTAGATTTCTTTGAGCCACACAAGTCTCCTTCCCAAATGAGAGTTCTTGGGATGAGCAGATGGGACTGATCCTATTTCACACGTGTCTGTTTAGACCTGCGAATGTTTATCAAGCACACTTTACTTCTGTTTCCAACAGCCCATGAGGAGATCTGCACGACCAACGAAGGGGTCATGTACCGCATTGGGGATCAGTGGGACAAACAGCACGACATGGGCCACATGATGCGGTGCACTTGTGTTGGGAATGGTCGTGGGGAGTGGACGTGTGTTGCCTACTCCCAGCTCCGAGGTATGCTGGTTTATTAATGAAAACATTTGAGAGCCCAAAGTGCACAAGGAAACAGACTTCCATGTGAAAACTGACAGTTTGCCAAAAACGGGAAGAAATACACAAGGCCACTCCAATCCTCGTCTGCTGTGCTGGACAAGTTTTGCCTGTCACACAGCCGGCTAAGAAAAGCTGGCGCGGCAATGCCAAGGTTCTGAAACATTCCTGGGATGTGAGTACTTAGGCTGAGCCAAAACGGTGACTCCATAGGCGAGAACATCAAAAGCATTTATCCCTTTGAGCTTTAGGTGATGCCACTGGCTTCAGGTCTAGAAATGATCAAATAATTTCTTTAACTAAAATTAGGTTCTTGCAGATCCAAATTTAAGGAAACAGATATATAGGGAGATGTATTTTCTTTCTTCAGATTAGTTTTCCCCCTTGTACTCAGTTATATGATATGAGGAGGTATTCATTTATTAAATGAATTCATTTCTTAAAACCATCTTAGTTTTCCATTTGAAAAGTAGTATCTCAGTATAACCATCAGCTAATAAATAGTAGCTAGCATGTAGATTATCGGCCTGAATCCGTTCTCCTGTGTGGTGTCCTATAGGCAGCAGAACCCAGGAGCAATATTTACATAGGATGTTGCAGAGCTGATAGGGACTTAGTCACATGGACAGACCAACTCCTCCTCTTACAGATGAAGCTGCCATTGAGAGGGAAAATCACTCTCAGAATTTTTCTGAGAGTGAGGAGGAGAGTTGGGCTAATTTCTGTTAACTGTCTCTTCCCCATTCCAGAGACCAAACCAGACCACTACACCCTGCGGGGTGGTGTATACATGTTTCTAATCTTCTTATTTAACACATACAAGGAGAGATACAAGGAAATTATCAAATCAGCAAGAAGTTTTCAGAGAGTAAGACACATATTTGTTTAAAAATTGGCTTTTCACAAGAAGATATATTTTACCATATTCTTCAGTTAGGAATACTTAAACCTCTACAACATTTACGAGTGTATAGGAGAGAATTGTTTTAGCAAAATATTGTATTACTGACTAAGGTGTGAAAAAAGTTTGTTCTTTGCCAGCTGAAAAGTTATTTTAGTGGAATGTGTTGATGGTTAACTGAATTCTTTGAAAAGATAATTTCTTTTATTTCTTCAGTGGAACTTAACAAAGAAATTTCTCACCCATCCAACTGTTTCCTAAACAGACCAGTGCATTGTTGACGACATTACTTACAATGTGAACGACACGTTCCACAAGCGTCACGAAGAGGGACACATGTTGAATTGTACATGCTTTGGTCAGGGCCGGGGCAGATGGAAGTGCGATCCCGTAGGTAAGCAGCCCCATCTCCCTAGAGGAGTTTGGAGACAGAGGATGGTCAGCGAGTTTCAGACGGGAAAACCTACGTGATGTTTCATGACTGAAGGTGGCTTCAGTCAGCTGCTTGCAAAGAGCTTTGCAAAGTCTTCTAATCCTGAACCAATACAGAATCTTGATACTTGTAGTCATCTGGTTTTTGCTAAATTTGGTGATGAATGCAGGTTGGTTGCAATTGAAGGGAGTTCATTATCTGCTTCTGAATCATAAAGATAGTCCACATTATGAAAAGAAATTTTCCTCAGCTGACTTTGCAAAAACAAAAGCAAAGGATTATGCCAGGAGATACTCCAGAATACTCTGGGTTTTTTGGCTGTCTTTCGTAATAGAACTGAGCAAACAGTGAAGGTGAAGAGGCTTAAAAGAGTTATGTTACCAGTGCTCCAAAGTTTAAGGTAATCCATTAATATGCCTTTACTAGGGGAGAGAGGCCGCTCACTGTGTAAACGCCAATAACATCAGTTTGTTTGATGTGAGGGAGAGAAGCCTGAGAGATTTTCTTAGAAACTGCTCGGAAAGTACTTGTAGTTAAAATCTAGTTCATTCATTTAAGTGTAAAATGAAGGTTCTCTGAATTTTGAGAAATAAAGAGAACAAAATTGTTACAGATTTTAAGCTACTTGCATTAAAATGAGCAAAGGTATTATCTAATTTTTCCTCAAATTACTATCAACATATACTGAAATCTAAATCTTTACATTTTTTTTAAGAAATATTACCCTTTTAGAAAACTAAAAACCCCTCCTAATGAGTATGTTTTTACCACTAATTATCCTGTAAGATAAAGGATATAAACAGAATATTTTTTTTTATTGCATGCATCTATAAGGACAGTCGTAAATTTCTAGTCAAACTAAGAATGTATGCCCTAGCACACTAAAAGGAAATTTGTAGCCATAAGTCTTCAAGGATATTTATCTTCTCTTTGCATATATGTTAGACCAATGCCAGGATTCAGAGACCCGGACATTTTATCAAATTGGAGACTCGTGGGAAAAGTATGTGCATGGTGTCAGATACCAGTGCTACTGCTATGGCCGTGGCATCGGGGAGTGGCACTGCCAGCCTTTACAGACCTACCCAGGTTAGTAGCGCTATTTTTGCAAATAGAGAACTGCCAATGGGTGTAGCAACAGCGTGTCTTAATACTCTCACACCTAAGTTGAAGTCTCCTCTCTTGCCCACCCTTTTCTCCTGTCACTCTCCAATCATCATCTGAATTTTGGACCAAAATGATTTTCCTTTCTCCCTCTATTAAGGAAAAGATTGGGAAGGATATGTATAATTTTGTTTCTTAACACTAGAACATTCCATTAGGTTAAAACCCTCTGACTAATCTTATTTCACATCCATGCATGGAAATAGAAAATCATGAAGTAAGTTATCCCTGGGAGTAAAGGGTTGGGGTTTATATTATGGTTCTTAACAGAGAAGTTGCCCAGAGACTTCGCGTGAAATACAACACAAGTATGTGTTCATTCAGCATGTCATCTAAGGCCTCTTTGTGTCAAACTTTTCATTTGTTTAATCAGTTGGAGTCTGGAACACAATATCCTGGGCCAATTGTTGAGTAACTTGGTCAATTTTCTGCCCACACAGTTCAAACACTTTCAGATGTTTACTACTTGGATGTTTCAGGTTGCAAAGACATAATGCCTATCTAAATGTTAGACATTTAAATGTTAATTCACTTTTTTTGGAAAAAAATGTTTTAATACTTATTATATCACTGAGTGATTATAATGAGATGTGTTGCGTTGTGAAAGGCTCATTTAAGCATCAGTTATTAGAACTACTATTGGGATACAAAGTCTCCAAAATCTCCATTAGCATTAGTCTTAAAACATGGCCCACATTCAGAAACAAAAAGAGAGATTTTTAAGGCATCGGAATGTGCACGTGAAAGAAATTAAGGTTAAATTAAGTCAGTCCCTCTGTGGTGTGATAGGAGATTCACTGTTACAGAGGACGAGCTATGGCATGATTTGACTGACGCCTAAGTTCACACCTCATCTCCTCATCTGCAATGTGGGGACACTGTGGCTGATTACCTTTAAAGTTCCTTTCAGTAGTCATTAACCTAAATTCCAATGACACAGATGTACCCTTTCTAGGAACTTTGAAGAGTCTGCTCTTCTCAACTCTCAGACAATGTCAGGGCCAGGGAAGGTAACTTTGATGTCGAAGCTTCACAGGACAAATCAACCAACCTCTTAAATAGTATTTCTTGGTGGATTTGAGTGTAGGAATCACTTCAAAAATATATTTTTTAATTTAATATATATTTAAATCTTATTCTAGAAGTACTATAAATTCAGAAAGTATATAATTGGGTTTGTTTGTTTAAATGATGCAACCAACTTATGAAGAATGCTCTTTGGTTTCTATGTTTATGTTTGTTATTGGTGTGGCAATTTACTGAAAACTGTGTCCTCCTGATGATTTGGAGAGATCATTTATCTCTGTTTTCAAATAAGCCTGCCCACAGAGCTACTTCCAGGAAATGGTTAGATAGACGTGGTAGAGCTCAAATCTGGATGGGAAGGAGTCCTTCAGTGTTGGAGTTTGTGTGTTGATCTTTTTCCTATTCTCTAAAAGTCCCCGAGGTCATTTGGGGAAGCGGGGACTGACATTTGACCTTGGATGTGCTCTTTGGTGCTTGGATGTATGTCTGGTTGCCCAATGGCTCATGCCGGGCATGTGGGGCTTTTATGAGTGGGTCAGAATAAAGCACTAACAGATACCAATAGCTTGTCTCTGAGCCTTGCCCTGTTTGTTCTTCCTGCAAAGGACTCGGTGGAGTTGTTCAAACGAACAGAAGATAAGAGGCATTCGGTTTGTCAATCAGCAACTCAGAAAGCACAGATCTCAGCAAATTAAATAGAGAAAAAAGGACTGGGTCAAAAAAATCATGAATGTTTAACCTTTCCAGGGTCACCATGACTGGAAATTACCCGTTTTGACCTTATTATAAGCTATTGTTAAAAATGTAGATATTTTATTGTGTCCCTAATTTACTCTTTTATAGTTAGTTTGATCAGACTGTAGAAATTTCACAGTGGTAATTGCTGTATTGCATATGTCAGTTACGTTAATTTAAAAAGTTATACCAACTAGCTAGTAGCAAAAGGATTATCAGAAATTTACATCTAAATAATATTAATGATGTCGTAATTTTTAACTTTTCTATTTTCAAATTATATGCAGTTTAGGCCAGAGCATAACAGTAATAGGAATAGAATTGACCTAACAAATGACTGACAAATCTCTTGATTCCTGGTTAAAAATTTGCTAAATTCCTTTTAATATTCAGCCTATTTCCTTTAAAGTTGGGCCCTGGCATAAGCCTAAATGTTTAAGCCTAGAATTTAGACTACTGCTTGAAGTCTGATGAAGGAAAAGAGACAGCAGTAGTTTTGCTCCTCGTTGTTGGGGGAAAAAAACATTTCAGTAGCATTTTTCGCTTTTCTTCCTGTCCCTTCACCCTTCTATTCTTCCTCCATGTCCATGTGTGCATAGGAAAATGATTAGGCTTACCCATGGACAGTAAAGACCAGGTGTGTTGTCTTTCTAAAACTTAATAGGTGTTTAACCATCATTAGTTCATTAGTTCTTTCTTCTCAAAATCATGATTGACAGACTTAAAAAAAAAATGCACATGGGACGTCTCTTTATTGAGGAAATTATAGTAGGATTTCTTTACAGGTTCAAGATTTATATAACCTTATGCCAATTATCGTAAATAATTTAAGGACACGATAGTCCTATATTTACTTGATTTACCTGGAATTAATTTCAATCATCATATCTCTAAAATTTTGCTTAAATATTTATCTTTAAAAATGTATTTACATTGGTGAGGATCTTCATGAACAGAAGGGGTGATTTCAAAAGGGACATAGAATTAACTTCTGCAGTTGATTCAAACAAACATCCTGTGTGTTCAATGAAATTGATGCCAGTTTAAGATGAAAAACAGAATTTTATGTATGAATTTGGGTTTTCATGTAGCTTAGAAATATGTACATTAAATGAAATTAAGATCCAAAGAATATTTGTTAATTTTCAACCAACTCTGAATGATTCCTGGTGTGAAAGTGAGTACCTTACTTTAGAATTTTGAAGTCTACACAGGTACCTAAGGTATTTTCTGTGCTGGAGAAAACTTTGTTTTCAAAGATAATTTAACAGCTAAGAAGTAAAGTTTGAAAATCAATATTTTTTTTTAGAAGCTTTCAGAAAACATAAATCTTCTAATAATCTAGTGAAATTCCTAATTAAACATGTATAATTTTGCTCTCTTTGACAGAGTATCAGAAATTATTGGAAACGTTATTATATAGAATTTTATTTTTATTTCTAGTAAGGTGAATATCAACTGGCATCCTAAAGAAGATAGTGTTTAAGAAAAAAAAAAATTTCCCTGCAATCATAAATTTTTCAGTTATTTTTATTCTAAATGGAGTTAACGCTATCAATACAATGATTCTCCTTCCCTACTTTTCTTTTTAACAAAAGAACTAAAACCGTACTTTAAATTTTATTGGTAAAAGTGATACACATCAAGGTGTAGAAATATAACATATGGTGCATATTTTATAAGGTTATTTTAGTTGATAACTGCTTTTGAAAAAATAAATGTAATTACTTAATAATCAATGGTGATTTAAGAGTCTACTTTTTGAAAAATAAAACTAGAATTTTGTTCCAACCTGATAGACTGCTTAGACAGATGAGAAATAAAACTAGGTCTTTAATTATTACCTTTGCCTATTTGCCTAAAATTCTACCCCAGTTAGAAATGTGTTTGTTTTGCATCATATCATATGGCCTTTGGAATGTTGTTTCCTTCTTAGGTAGCAGATTCATTTTGAAAACCTCCAAAAGTTATATATGCTTTAAAAGAGGTTTAATATAATAAGTAAATGTAGTTTATATTCCATATTCCTTTATTTCTGTTTGGGTAGTTTCATAATTTTCTCACAATTTTTACCTATAGACTAAAGAGTCAAACTAAGAGGCATTTTATTTGTTAGAAACAAATATGACTTTGCATTTCTCATGTGAAGGATAATACTTATCAGTTAAAAAAGGATTTGCATTGATTTCCAATGTCAGTGTGTGAAAGGATGAATTAATTCCAGATAATTTTATTTTACTCACATGTACTGATAATCAAAACTGTCTTTAATGATGAAGTGAGTAAATACCCAAGATAACTAAATGTCACATTTTCATTTTCAGGCACAACTGGTCCTGTGCAAGTAATTATTACAGAGACGCCCAGTCAGCCCAACTCTCACCCCATCCAGTGGAATGCACCAGAACCTTCTCACATTTCCAAGTACATTCTAAGGTGGAGACCTGTGAGTATCCTACCCAGAATCCTCAGACACTGAGTCTCCTGAACTTCCAAATTCTAGGCCAACAGATCTGATTAACTCTTCATGAAGTTATTTATATTTACTTGGTGACCAAATAATATGTGGTCAATTGAATCAATGTGTAGACGAAAGAGCTTGTTTTTTGGTTTGGGGATTTTTTTTTGTTGTTACTTTCTTCCTTTTGGGGGCGGGGGTTGTATATGAAAGGATGTAGTTCTTTATGTTTTAAAAAAAATATTTTTTGCAAGATCTTAGTAATGATAATGGTTAAGATCATTCTTTTCTAATATGGGAAGAGAATCTAAAGTTTTGGCATGTCTTACAACCCCATCAAAGCAAAAAGATTACTGGTATTTGTAATTTGAAAAAAATAGCTAAATTAATATATTTCTTTTGATTCACTTCTTAAGTAATCATTTTTTTTTAATTTTAATTTTGATCTACTGAATTTGTTTAGATAGAAGGAAAAGAAATGATGAGAAGGAAATATAGATAAGGGATGACAGATGGTTTATTTAAAGAATGAGCCTTGTGATTTTTCTAGTAAGTGTCCAGAGATTGAAGAAACCATACTAAGGAAGGTATTGGTCTATTAAACTTACATTTCTCTTACTCTCTCAAACCTGCTCTGTTCTGACTCCAAAGTTCATGACTTATAATTTGAGAAACACTATTTTAAACACAGAAGAAAAACGTCCATTTATAATCACAGTGGTTGAATTCTAGCAATTAAAAATAAACAACAAAAAAAAAATTTGAGCAACTCAGGCAGTTGAACTTAAACTCTGCAGTAAAAATTCAAGCTGTTGAAATCTTTATCTAGATTTCCCAAAACTGAAGGACGTTTCTTTTAGATTTAAAAGGGCTTCATGAGTGCCCAGAACAATTAGTGAAAAGAGCCATGCTTAGAGACATCTTTGATGTGTCAGAGTACCAGAGATAAAAAGAAACTTGTAATGGATTCTGTACCCAGCCCGATATCAATCAAGTATGCAGAATCATGATATTACCAGACAGAAAGATCTGAGAAATTTTATTTTCCATACATTCTTTTCTTTATGGGCTTTTGAAGTTGTACTCCAAAAAACCAGAAGTGGAATAAGAAGGAAGTTGCAGGGTCCAGGCAACAGTGCTTCCAATCCAGGCCCCAGAGAGCAGCAGGAAAAAATTGCAACATGGCAATAGCATAGCAGGCTTAGTGGGAAACCAGCACTACAGATGCAGCAGAAGGGCGGTGATGAGATTGGGAGAGTAGGGATTGAGGTCTCCAGGAAAAAACGGGAACTTAGTAGAAAGACAGACTTAGGGAAAATTAATCACAAGGGCAAGTAATGCAAAAAAACAACATTAGCTGGAAACTCTGAGAATCAGGTGGAGTCATGGATAATCAATCCAAATGTATAGTAAGGCTGTGATTCATATATGAAGCAAACCAAAATGTGGCAATATGAGGGTGTAGAAACAAAAGAGAAATTCAACCGAATCTTGATTCTGAGAACTTTAACCTATTCAGTGGCTGTAATGTTACACTTATTAAAAAGAACAGATTCTCAGTGTTTGCCATGATCAATCTGTGGATGAATTGTGCAGACTTGGTTCCAATTTCAAGACAAAATAAAAATTAAACATTTATCTGAAAAAAATAGAACATGAAGGGTGGGGCAGATGGTGGAGAAGACAGAAGGAAACCAATAACTTTATCTTTTAAAGTGGAGAGTTGAGAGAAATAGCATCAAATGTTGATACAGCAAGAAATGGGGATTTCATGCAATACTTTTTTCTATTTTTATTCTTCTTACTATTTTTTATTTCAGATTAACCTAAGGGTATATTAATGATTAGGTTACATTGTTTGTGTTGGGAAAAGTCTAAGCTGTGTGAATCCATCACCCAAGACGTGTACCATAGCTCTCTACGCTGTACGTGTTAGGTGGGAGCTTACTGAGCCTCTTCTCTGGTTCCCTCCCCCCACACTTGAATTTAATTATGTTTTTCCTCACATCTGGGCCTGTCTTTATTCATCTACTTGTATAATACTTTGAACTTTGAATTACAAATGTAAATTCAAGAAGAACAAAGATAACAATACAAACATCAGACACAGAGAAGGATCTAGATTCTGGGAGGAGAGGAGTGGTATTATTGAGCTAAATCCTCAACTGTCACATTGAAGAGTCTTTAAATATGATTTCTTGTTGAAAAGTGAAAAACAAAATTAGAGGTGTAAGCACATTGTACGGAGGCAAGACCAGATGACTGGAATATGGAAACCGCCTCTCTCAGAGAGGAGACTGTGTCTTTCTCATTTGTTCACTGCTGTCTCTCCAGAGCCTAGACTGGTTCAGTGCCTGGCACACCTGCTTAACAAACGTGAATGAAAAAAGAAATTAGTCTTTTCCTTTTTTTGGTAATGTCCATATAGCATATGGAGTGGTCACATGGAGATCTTGATATCAATTGGTAAAAATCAGCTGCATCAAAGTATTTTTTTCCCGGCACCAACACCTCCATGTCCCTCATCTTCTTATCTCATCCCCAATTTTATTGCTTTAAACTTAACCTTGAAATGTTGTGTGAGATTATTGCCATAGGGAACATTTACTAGTAGGCACAAAATGTACACTGAGTCGAAAAGTCTTCAAAGAGTGACAGTGATGAATTTCTTTGATATTTCTAGTAATTAAAGAAATTCAGGTTTTTTCTTAATGGATGCCATCTGAGAGTTTATTTTCTGCTATTTTCTTCTGATAGGTAACCGAAAAAGCTCACATTGAATTAACAGGGTTATCCCTAAATTTGCGTTAACTGCAATAACTAATTTCAAACTATTTTCATAATGTATTAGAGTTAAAACTTAAAAAGTGCTAGGATTACTTTTACTTATTCCAAAAATATAAATGGACATTTGAGTATTTGTATTATAGAGGAACTGGTTGATTGGATAATTTTTAAAAGTCACTGGGCACAAAGAATATATTTTGACTTATATTAGTTTCAAATATTTACACTTAAAAGGGTCTCAAGTCTGAAGTCAGGGAGTTTCTTTTCCCCACATGTTACTGCGCTGAGTTTTATGAGCTGTGACATATTCATAAAGTTGGACAGGATGTAAAATGTAAACTGGAAGCAAAAGATTAAATAAACCAAAATCGCATTTTTCTGCAGTCTAGTCCAAAGTGGCTAACCACTTCTGATGGGGTAGTTCATATCCAAGAATGAGTCACGAAACCAGACTAGTTGTACCCAGGATGTGATGGCCCTAGGATGTGAGTCACGAGGCAACATGATGCCTTTGAATCTTTCCAAAAAGCAAGAAACTTGAATTGTATCACAGTTAGATGAGAGAATGTGTGGCATTTTCCCACTTCAAAAAGAAATATATCTTTGTTCTCTGTAGAAATGAAGACATTGGGAAAGGCAAAGCATACGTTCCTTATATTATGTTACTGGCATAAAATAATTAACTTGGCAACAGTGAAGGGCCCTGGTGCTGCAGCTTGCTAGCTCAGCCATGTCACCTGGGTGTTTCTCCATCTGTAAAATGGGAGCAATAAGACATTATGATTTCAGTTTTCCATGATTTTTCTCCACAGTGGAGCTCCATAGATTCTTTGAAGATTACTGAACATCATCTCTAAAAGCTCATTCTTGTAAGCACTGATGTTGTTTTTTTTCTAATTAACATTTTCAGAAAAATTCTGTGGGCAATTGGAAGGAAGCCACCATTCCAGGCCACCTGAACTCCTACACCATCAAAGGCCTGAGGCCAGGCGTGATCTATGAGGGTCAGCTCATCAGCATCCAGCACTACGGCCAGACGGAAGTGACCCGCTTCGACTTCACCACCCCCAGCGCCAATGCGCCTGTGACCAGTATGTACCCAGCTGCCCTTGCATCCCCACCTGAGTTTCTCAGAGTTGGGCTCTCCCTAGGAAGGGTTTCCTTCTCAATTCGTATTTTTCCAGGAATTGCACCAAAATTAAAAACAAATGGTATTCACAAGCGAGGATGGTAAATTTTCTTAGTGGCTGACGGTTCACTGTCTCCTGTGACTCTCTAGGTAATACCGTGACAGGAGAGACAACTCCCTTTTCTCCCGTTGTGGCTACTTCTGAATCTGTGACTGAAATCACAGCCAGCAGCTTTGTGGTCTCCTGGGTCTCCGCTTCCGACACAGTGTCCGGATTCCGGGTGGAGTATGAGCTGAGCGAGGAGGGAGATGAGCCACAGTACCTGGGTGAGCTGAGCGTGTCGCTAGTGAGGTTGGGGTGGCCACTGCTGCTAGACCCTCCTTGGAAGGGGGCCTCCAGAGCGTGGTTTCTGTGGTTTGGAGCTAGTCGACACCTCCCTCTGTGTGAGAAAGGGAGGAACTGACTCTTTCTAGACCTTGGCTGGATTTTTCCTGGGCCATGCTGGTCTCTGATGGGAGCTGCATTATGCATTTGCCTGGGTATGGGTCCACTCAATGAAAGTCGTCTTCATGGAAGTGTTAATAACCGCCAGGGTGAGCGCCGCAGCTGGCGGTGTGAGCACAGCACCCTCATTCACACCTTCCAAATTCTCTTGGTTAGGGACCTATAAAAATCTCTGTTGTAGGGTGACATACATACTGAAATGTGCAGCATTCATCACATTGAGTGCCGTGAATGTTTATAAAGTGAACACACCACGGGACCTGTACCTAGATCAAGAGAAAGAATATTCTTTCTAGCTCCACTTCATCATCTTCTGCCCATAACTGTTACCCCTGATTCTAACTACAGAGAGCTCTTTCTAAACATTTGGGGGACCTTAAATTATATATCATGAGAGAAAAAAGTTGGAAAATGAAAAGAACTAGGGGAGGAGGAGGAGGAGAAGCAGGAAAAAAGGGATTCTCCCCACAGTGCACTGACAATCTGCTTGTCTGTTAGTGTAATTCCCTCTAGTCCTTTTTCCCCCTATGAATATATAGTTCTTAAAATATCCCTTTTATAAGCAGTGGAGTAATTTCAGGGATTGGCTTATTCTCGCTGGTAACCTTTTCTCTTTGTTTCAAAGATCTTCCAAGCACAGCCACTTCTGTGAACATCCCTGACCTGCTTCCTGGCCGAAAATACATTGTAAATGTCTACCAGATATCCCAGGAAGGGGAGCAGAGTCTGATCCTGTCTACTTCCCAGACAACAGGTACATGTGGGATGCATCATGTCAAAAGAATCTTTTTCTATCAAACACAGGCCTGTGTTTGACATTTCCTGACTGTTCCTCCCACCCTGCCATCTTTCTTTCTTAGCACCTGATGCTCCTCCTGACCCCAGTGTGGACCAAGTTGATGACACCTCGATTGTTGTCCGCTGGAGCAAACCCCAGGCTCCCATCACAGGTCAGCCCAGCCTCCTTCTTCTTTGGCTGCTATAGCAATCTTAATAGCAGAGGTGGGAGGGAGGAGATTCTGCCTGTAGACCCACATTTTGCCTCAAATCTCCCATGCAATTATCAGAAACGTGTATGTGCATATGATCACTTTAAAGTCTTCTAGCCCTATTTCCTATGCGTCATTTCTCCTCCAGTACATTTACTGACTTCCTTACACACACACCCACAACACACACACAATCTGTAAAATGCCAGCTCATTGGCACTTCAAAGCAAGCATGCCCAGGATTGGAGAGAATCTTCCTGAAAACCTTGGTGTAAGATTTATTCTGAAAGAGGTAGGTGAGTTGCTTTCTTAGGTGACCCAACTGCCTCTTTATTGAAGTCCCTAAAAAACCCAGATAGTGCTTGACAACAACTGCTTCTGCTGCCTCAGGAATTGCTCCCATCATCCAGAGCTCAGAGAGGAGAAATCGGTTTAACACGAATATTTTCACCTAATGGCTTCTCTAATTGATATTTATTATGGAACTTGGGTCTTCAAGGATGATATTTATTATTAAAAAGCTTTGCATGAGTGTTCTTATTTTATCTTTGTGCTGAATAATCATTATTATAGGAAGTGGCAATATTAAAAGACTCAAAAAGAATCACTAGCTCTTATCTAATCAAGCAAGATGCTAAGGGCTATTTAAAAAGGAAGGACTTATGATTTTTTTAAAAGCCTCTGTGTCATAAAGCCAGTGTACCTTACTTTTCCTCATGAATCTGTAGGATACAGAATAGTCTATTCACCCTCCGTGGAAGGGAGCAGCACAGAACTCACCCTTCCTGAGACCGCCAACTCCGTCACCCTCAGTGACCTACAACCTGGCGTTCAGTACAACATCACCATTTACGCTGTGGAAGAAAATCAGGAAAGTACTCCAGTCTTCATACAGCAAGAAACCACTGGAATCCCACGTGCAGGTAACTTCAAATAGACGAATTCCAAGGTATCTTATCTCTTAGAGCTTAGCCAGGAGTATCTTTAACCTACCTGCTGTTGGAGAACAAAGCTGTTCTTGGCCTGTATTGATTTCATTAGGATCCTGGAAGAACAGGAAGGGTAAGAGAAAAGAATAATTGTCCCTGAGAGAGGGTGGTTTGTTCTCTGTCAACAGCTCTTGCATTTAAGTAATCTTATCTATTCGTTTTTTCCCTAAATTTAAGGAATTTAGGTAAAATGTTATAAGTAACTTATTAAGCCAGCTATTGGCCTTTTTGATTAAAAATTAATATCATAATCTTCTTTCATTGACCCATGAAAATACATGCAAAAAAAGCATGTTCTCTGGTTAAGAGAGAAAACTTACCATAGCTCTAGAATGAGAGGCTCTATGAGCTGCTTAAGATGTCCAAGAAAAATGGCTCTTTAAACAGGAATCTACAGCAGGAATTGTGAGTGACCCTCTGACTCTTGTCCGTTAGATAAAGTTCCCCCTCCAAAAGACCTGCAGTTTGTGGAAGTGACGGATGTGAAAGTCACCATCATGTGGACACCCCCAGAGAGTGCGGTGACGGGCTACCGTGTGGAAGTGATCCCCGTGAACCTGCCTGGGGAACACGGCCAGAGGCTGCCCCCCAGCAGGAACACCTTTGCAGAGATCAGCGGGCTGTCCCCCGGGGTCACCTATTACTTCAAAGTCTTCGCTGTGAATCACGGGAGGGAGAGCAAACCTCTGACTGCACAACAGACAACCAGTACGTGCTGCTCCTGGCTTCACTTCCACCAAATTCACCACCCACTTCCAACGTGGGGTGAAGGGCAGTAAACCAGTCATGCTGAAGTGTACAACTTAGAAGGAGGAAGATGCCCAGTCAATTAGGAAGCATATAATGAACATAAAGCACATTAAACTTGAAAATAAAACTTAGGCGAACTCTACAGATACTAAGTCAGACCTCATTTCCAAAATGCATGTACCAATGGAAGGGCACACTAAGAGGAGGAAATTTTCGAGAATCTCATTTCCTTTGCTAATAGAGGCATGGATTAATAACTTGATTGTATTTTTATGTAACTAAATAGATCAGAGTTATAATGTAGGCTGTTAACTCTTACAGTAGAATTTATTTAAGAATAATAATTGCCAAGTCTTTAGTGTTAGTGGGACTGGTTCATCTGCTCAGATCTTTATGAGCATTATTCTCATATTTACTCTTTGTTTTTACCTTATGAAGGAAGGTATTATTATTATGCCTATTGGGTGTATATGGAAAAACTGAGACATTTTTAAAAGTTCTGCAGTAAGGTTACAGAGCTAAGAGTCCCCAGAGCTGGGTCTATAACTTGTGTCTTCTTGACTACAAAGCCCATGTTCAGAATTATTATACCTGACTACCTCTTCAAGATTTCCTCCCTCTTGAAAGATGAATTAAATTTCTGTGGGGAAACTGCTGGTTATCATTGTCAAGGAGAAAACCTACCATTTTTGTGATTCTGATGATGCAAACTCATCAGTATCCTCTCATGAATCTGAGGTTCTGAGTGGATGTTATAGTTATTGTAATTGGTGTCTAATCCAAACCATAAAATAACTTTTATTTCACTAGCAAGCACTATTTATATTATATACGTATAGACTATTGCTTTTGACCCATACGGAGCTGCTTCTTGCCCTCATTTTAGTAGATTTCTCCCTCTTTCCTTAACCAGTTTGGCTCTGAGCAAACTGTGGGGTTCAGAGGTATTCTGAACTTTTCAAAAACAAATTTTTTCACTTTTACCTTTAAAAAATACTATTGTAATAATGTAGCTATAATTTCTGGGAGTGATGGGAAGGTCTTGCTGGAAAATTCAACTTTTTGAAGGAACATAGTCAAGCAAAAAGGTTCTGCAATTTCTCATGACTGACAGAGTTTTTGGCAAAGTTCTATGCAGCACTCCGTCTTTTTACAGCTCGATTTTCCCCTAGGGTTTTGATTTTTGCTTAGTTTCAGGAGAGAAAACTAAAAAGATTCAATGAAGCTTTAGGAGCTTAGTATGGTAAGGAATGGCCTAAATATTTCTTGACATGTTTCGTCTTTTTTCCCCAGAACTGGATGCACCCACAAACCTCCAGTTTACCAATGAAACGGACACCAGTGTCCTGGTGATATGGACGCCACCTCGGGCCCGGATAGCAGGGTACCGACTAACTGTGGGCCCTACCCGAGGCGGCCAGCCCAAGCAGTACAACGTGGGGCCCTCTGCCTCCAAGTACCCAGTGAGGAACCTGCAGCCTGCCTCTGAGTACACGGTCAGCCTCATCGCTGTCAAGGGCAACCAACAGAGCCCCAAAGCCACTGGCGTGTTTACCACTCGTAAGTCAAAATTTAAATACCTTTTCTTAGTGATTGGTCCCTAGCTATGTTGACATTCTGCATTCTTCATTCAATTTTTTTTTTTTTACGTAATTTAAAGCATACTAAATTTTACATACCTTAGCACATACTGATTTTTTACATAAATTAAAGCATACCTGCTAGAAGTGTGCTCCGTGGACTGGCTGCTAGTCCATGAATTCTTTGCTACCTGTCTGCACCAAGAGAAGCAGGTTGTGCCAGAATGCAAATCACCAAGTGCTGTTCAGTCCAGCCGACCCTTTGTTGGAGGCCAGATTTCCTTGATGAAGGAAGCAGTGAGCACACACATTGCCAACCTCCTTATTTCTTCCAGGGCCAGCTGGTGCTTTGAGGAGCCTGGGTTTAAAGCATTCTGTTATTGGAAAAATTAAATTCTATTGTATTAAAGGAATTTACCAAATACTCTTTAAGGCAAGAAAAAAAAAAGGGCGTATTTCTTCATCCTGTTACTTCTGACATTGAGTGATAACCGTCAATGCAGAATAGGAAAAAACATCTGCACATTGGATGGAAACCCAATGATAGAACAAGAAGCCAAGAAATGATTTCTTTATCATTGGGGGAGTGTTGGCTGCAGAAGATTAAAGTACTTCTGCAGAACAGAACAGCTTTTTCTCTTAAATTACTCTTGAAATTCCACAGAGGAGAAAAATACTAACAACTTTTGTTCTTCTCTGTCTCTTGCTCAACATTTTAAAGGAACTGGTTTTAAATCTCCTGCGTCTCTACATCACAACGAAGGTCTCTATTCAGAAACCGATTTCTATTAAGTACATTTCTATTTACATTACAAAAAATTATAAGACATTGTATTTCTAGGTGGATGTTATTTGTTATTTTCAACTCGACATTTTAAATTTTGAAAGCTGCTAACATAAGCACCTTATGCAACGCATATTGCAACCATGTACTAGTTCACAGTTTTCCAAGAGGTTCCAACAAATCTTACTCTTTGACTCATTTAAAAATATGGATTTAAAAAAGCATTCAAAAAGTCAATACAAAGGCAGGATTAGTTTGTAAATAACTATGAAATGTATTTCCCAATGAAAATTCTCTATAAGCTTTCCCCATCAAAATTCATAATTTACCAAAATTTTATTTCCATTTAAATTTGCTCTATGAAGTTTGGCCCACGAAGCCCTTTTTCCTAAGCAATGGTTAATCATAAGCATATGATCTGCTTTTCATGTGTAGTTAAGTTTACCTTAAACTTTTGCTATTTTATGTCACATAGTATAGGTCTGAGCTAGTCTAAAAGCTATTCTCATGTAATTAATGTAATGGATTCTTACAAAAAATATTGTTAAGTATCTATTTTTTGCAGATGTCCTATGCAGAATTAGAATGGAGATTTCAGGGAAATGTAGAATTACACAGTTGGTTTTTTCATTCCTTAACATAAGACGCATTTTATGTAGTTTCTTTTGCTAAATAGTGCGCGTATAAGAGAAAAAAGCATTTTAAATAATACTAGTAATAATTAAGCGGAAGGTGGGGATCAATATATTTTAAGTACTTTTGGACACTGATATATAGGGGATGCATTATTTTATGCGCTGCACAGCCTATATATACAAAATATAATTATATTGAATTTAAGTACTGATAGTCAATAAAACTAACTTTATGAGATTAAGGTTTCTATAGTGCCTGGTTTGGCACATAGAGCACTTGCCAAAAATATCCATTGAATAGATGATTGATTGAGGAATGCATGTTAACAAAAACAGCTCCACCACGCCCAGTTTGAAAGAAACCAGTGTAAGCAGTTGGAGAGCTTGTGAGTTCTTCAGCTTCATTGGAACTTTAAGCATTCCCGAGGCTGTAAACATTAGCAGGGCTCACATGTTTTTGAAATTATTACTTTTAAGTTTCTGTTGCTTTTTAATGTCTTACTAAGCTGAATTCTGGGAATAACTTTTCCCTGTTTTATAACGTGTGCTAAATTCCTAATCACAAATGTGGGAAAAGTTGGGCGGGAAAGGGCTGTTTTTGAGGAAGATTCAACTTATTTCTGTTCTGATGACAAATTTTCTTTCATTTCTTTATTTCTTTTTTTTAAGACAGAGTCTTCACTATGCTGCCCTTGGTAGGGTGCTGTTGCGTCATAGCTCACAGCAACCTCCAACTCTTGGGCTTTGATTATCTTGCCTCAGACTCCCAAGTAGCTGGGACTATAGGCACTCACCACAATGCCCAGCTAATTTTTGTTGCAGTTGTCATTGTTGTTTAGCAGGTTCGGGCTTGGTTCGAACCTGCCAGCCTTGGTGTATCTGGCTGACGCCCTACCCACTGCGCTTTGGCGCCCCCCCCAATTTTATTTTTTTTAACTGCCCACCAGTTCATATAACAAGACCTGCCAGAACCCATGGCTCATATAGTCACATCCTTTGTTTGACATCAATTTGTGGGTTTGTGGTTTGGTGATTTTCTGTAATGGTCTTCCCAGGCAGGGAGCCTCCTCCTAAGCTTGGGAAGACTCTAGCTAGCTGGCTTGCCTAAACCATAGAAAACACCCAACCTTAAGGACAGTTGAGGAGAGAGTAATCTGTGAAAAGTTGTGGCTTTCACCGATGTCCCATGAAAGAGACTGACTGTTCTCTGAATTCTTTCTTGTGGACCCTTAAAAATGGTCACACAGAGCTTGCCATGGAATTTTGGCAAAGTTAGTAGTAGCCAAGTGGTGTATGATTTCAAAGTCATTGGAAGGCACCAAGGGTCATCCATCCTACTTGCCCTAACACACCATCAAAATAATAACATGCTTAGGAAACAACACACTCAACCAGTAGTTCTTCAGTTCAGCCCTTAAAGTAGTCATTACAAAGTGCCCCGGATACAACTTTTACTTTTTCTCACACAGTATTTTAAAAAGAAAAAGAGAAGAATTAGGCTAGGCATGGTGGCTCATGCCTGTAATCCCAGAACTTTGGGAAGCGGAAGCAGAAGGATTTCTTGAAATTTGACTGTGTAACAGAGCAAGACCATGTCTGTACAAAAAAAATTTTAAAAACAAAAAGGAAAGACAAAAATTATACATGAAAATTTAAACTGGAAAAACAAATGGAAGAAATGCAATGTTGAACCTAAACTCCCACATGACAAAAGAAAATTAGAGCTGAGCAAGACTAGAACCTGAAGACTTTTTAATTTCTATTTGTATAACTCTGGAGATTAACTCTTCATCTCCCCAGCCATACAGAATAGATCATCAGTGTAGTCAGTGGATTTTTTTGCAATTGGGAACAAAACTATGCTGGGATATAAAGAAGAAGGAATTGTGAGGGCAACAAGTGTGAGATCAGGGCAATTAACACACTAAAAAAATCCTTGAACTTATTCAATTCAAATATCTTCTGAGACCTCCCTTTTCTAAATTTATAATAAGATTTATAAGATTGTTGGGATTATATTTACTTTACATATCCATGCCCTTACTCCCTCCCTCCCCTCCTTCCTTCCTTCCTTTATTCCCTCTTTCTCTTCTTTTGGTGCTAAAACCTGGGAACAAATCTTTTCTTTTTTTAAAGTAATAATTTCACTATGAGAAATAATAGTGGTGTCAGAATGCTAAAAAAAAAAAAAAAAAAAAAAAGCAAGGTATGGGCAGTCCCTAGGGCTCAAAGGAGTAGGGCACCAGCCCCATATGCCAGAGGTGGTGGGTTCAAACCCACCCCTAGCCAAAAAACTGCAAAAAAAAAAAAAAAAAAAAAATGCAAGGTAACCTTGTGTTATAATTCCTGATATTGGTGGTAAAATATTAACTCTCTATGGTATTTATTATTCTTAATGAATAATTACATATTAACGAAAAAAATTTTAGAATTTAAGGTGTTTTCATGGTGGTACATTTTGTTTGACTTTTATACCCCATCTCTTATTGCAACCAAAAATAATTGGGTCATCACCATGCAGTAATTCAGCATAAAGCTATGTTTTGATCACCATCTATGAATTTAATCATTGTTCTTAAATTAATGATTAAGAAACAAAATCATGGTGGGGCGCAGTGGCTCACATCTGTAATTCTAGCAGCTGGGAGGATCACTTGAGCTCAGGAGTTAAAGACTAGCCTGAGCAAGAATGAGACCCCTTCTGTTCTAAACAAAATAGAAAAATGAGCCAGGTGTTGTGGCAGGTGCCTGAACTCCCAGCTACTCAGGAGGCTGAGACAGTAGAATCGCTTGAACCCAGGAGTTCAAGGTTACTGTGAGCTAGGGGGATGCCATGGCACTTTAGCCTGGGCAACAGAGTAAATATTATATATTAAAAAAAAAAAAAAAAAAAAAAAAAAAAGATTGGTTTATAGTGATTAGGTTTACATTCTGTAAGAGACTTTATATTGCCAATATAGGGAAATTTATTATGACTAAGCTAAATCCCCCAAATGGTGGAAAGTCACAAATTACCGTATATACTTGAGTATAAGCCGAGTTTTTCCGGCACAAAATTTGTGCCAAAAAACCCGAACTTGGCACAAATTTTGTGCCGGAAAAAATTCGGCTTATACGCAAGTATATACGGTAAATTCTATAATGTCATGGTGAAGGACCTCCTTTAAGTTTATTAACTGTGAGTTTGTCAGGAGTGCAAACTCCCTACACCATGTTGAACATAGAGAGCCTGCATTTTAGCCAGGTTGCAGATGACTTGTGTGGCACATTAAAGATTGAGAAGCCCTGATCTTCTCCAAATGTTCACCCAGTGAAGGAACTTACATCACATTTTCTATCCACTGGCCAGTTACGTTGAGGTACTCAAGGGAAGTACTTATCGCTATTCCATGCAATCCTCTGTGGGTCTGAGGTTTGAACACACGCCTCGATTCCCTTTTGCAGGGCAGCCTCAGAGCTCCATTCCACCTTACAACACTGAAGTGACCGAGACAACCATTGTGATCACGTGGACACCTGCTCCAAGGATTGGATTCAAGGTAAATTGCAGATGTTCCTAACTTTTTGCAGTACAGCCCTATGGTGCCCTCATGTTTCTTCTGAATCCAGTAGAGACAGGGTTCCAAAGGCAGGAGGCCTGGGTTTTGTTATCTACTGCTTTTCATAGCTCTTTAACACATTGTCAGGAGCTAACAGTACTCATGCCCTGCCTACCTCCCTGAATGCTGGGAGGATGGAAGGAGGCTGTGGGAGTGCTTTGCCACAGACAAAACATGAGCACAGAGTTGGTGGTGGTGGCTGCTATCTTCTCTATCCTTTCTCTCAGGGATCTATGTTTTTAAAATACAGGAAAACCTCATTTGATGGGTTATTCCAAATGGTCGTGAACAAGCCCACAAAAGCCAATTTAGGGAGACCAATTAAACACAGAGTCACTTAAAAATCACATTTGTATCCAATCAATTTTAACCAACCATTCAAAACCCTGTGGGTGAATCTCTTAATAGAAATTAAGATTAAGGTCTTCCCTGTGGATATCTGGATTCATGTTCTTTAAAGTAATAATATTAGAGAAGTGATGAATACAAATGAGTATGTTTAAAAGCGCTTCTTTCCTGGATGTTTAGAGTGTAGACAGAGAAACAGTTATTATGACCAGAAATCAAAACTAAATCTCCATGATTGCTTAAGACAAAACACACCAAAGATCTCTTCCTTTTTGAGTTAAACAAATGGGCATATTGATGACTATGACACTTAAGCACAGAGAAACCCTTTTGAAGATCGCCAGTGTATCTTTTAAATTTCCTTTAATTCTGAATTCAGAAGCCTTATAATGTATGAAGGATATCTGTAGAGTTGAACACTGATTGATAACACAGTGTTACCTAGGTTTTTGAAATGAAATCTTAAAAGGATTTTAAATTGTGGGTACATTCATTCTAATTATTCTTTTGTAACTTATCCCCATGCAATTGAAGCTATGCACATATTTCTTCAAAAGGTGTATTTTTGCAAAGTGCTACAGGGGCTGGTGCCTTTAAATGGCAACTAAAAGTGAATTGAATGTTAATAACTCATTAAAGAGAGAGCCAGGAGATTCTTGCCAGCACAGAGAGAGTAGAAATGAACTACCATGTGGCCCAAAGCACCTGTGTACTTCTGGTTTATACCAGGGGATTCTTTATCAAGCAAAACAATATGTAAGGACATTTTCTCTGGAACCTTCCATGACAAGCCACCTTAATGCAATTTGAAAGATACGATATACCTCCCTTATCCTGGCTCCCAGTAGAGGGAATTTCCACCTAAGTATATAATAGAGCTGAAGGAAGTCCCCAGTGCAATTCCTAATGCCATTGCACAGTTTCTAAGTTCCCGTTATTTAAAACATATTACAGCCTCTTAGCAGGAATGCAGCTCTGGAAATATTTGTCTTTCCTGCTTATTTTGCTCTCTGCCTTCTAGCTGGGTGTACGGCCAAGCCAGGGAGGAGAAGCACCAAGAGAAGTGACTTCAGACTCCGGAAGCATCGTCGTGTCCGGCTTGACCCCCGGCGTGGAGTACATCTACACCATCCAAGTCCTGAGAGACGGCCAAGAAAGAGAACCCCCAATCGTGAACAGAGTTGTCACACGTAGGGACAGTTCTTCCTCCCTCTTCCTTTAGTTTTTAAAACTGCTTCGTTTTTTGAGAAGAGCTAATATCAGTATCACTTTTTACTCCTGAGAATGGCACAGGGGAGCTATCTCATCCCTCCTGTCATTATGAGCTATTTCTCAATTTGGAGTAACAGAGGGAGCTCATGCCATATATTCCATGATTTCAGAAATATTCTTTCCATGTCAAGAAGATCAATGAACTGGCAAGACAGAAACAAGCGCAGCAGCATTGTAAAATCATTAGTCATGAAAAATAGTCTATGTCACAGAATGACTGTAGCTGTAGCTCATACTGTAACTTTTATATTTTTACTGATTACAAAAGAAAGGAAGGAAGGGAGGGAGGGAAGGGTGAGAGAGGAAGGGAGAGAAGGCAGGGAGGGAGAGGGAGGGAGGGAGGAAGGAAGGAAACATTCTATAGGCCAAGAGCACTGTGTTAGATTTAACTCTAAATTAAAATTGTCTTTCTGCACAGCCTTGTCCCCACCCACAAACTTGCACCTAGAAGCAAACCCTGACACTGGAGTACTTACAGTGTCCTGGGAGAGGAGCACTACCCCAGGTAGGCACGGGCGTGTCAGAGGGCAAGTATATTCGGTACCTTCCCAAAACAAAGCTTTTAGAAACTGTGTCCCTTCCGGAGAAAGTGTCCAGATTACAAGTACCCAACTTACCACAAAAGGTATAGCAGTATATGACATACGTCTTGTTTCTTAATGCACATTTACTTAGATCACAGAGAACAACCATGCGCTTGGCTGTGGGGAAAGGCAGAGCCCAAGAGGGCCATAGGAATCATCAGGACTGTGGGAAAATCATTTTGGTGTTTTGTTCTGTTTTGTTTTGTGGAGACAGATTCTCACTCAGTTGTCCTGGGGTTGAGTGCTATGGCATCACAGCTCACAGCAACTTCAAACTCTTGGGCTCAAGAGATCCTCTTGCCTCAGCACCCCACGTAGCTGGGACTACAGGCACCCACCACAATGCCTCGCTATTTTAGGGACAGGGGGTTTCACCGTTGCTCAGGCAATCCGCCTGCCTCTGCCTCCCAGAGTGCTAGGATTGCAAGCGTGAGCCACCGCACCCGGCCATGAGGAAAATTATTTTGGAAGGTGCCCTTTGCTTAATGCATTAAAATTGCCAAACAAATGGCTGCAGTTATACTACATAATTTCCCTTTTGTAAATTACTGTGGATCCTACGTTTAGGATTCCTTGAAATTTTATAAATATGTATTTTGTCATGAGTTGCACCATAAAAATCCAAGGGTGATAAAAAGCAGGCACACCTTAGCTTTACACACTGAGAAAACTGAGACTCAGAAAAAATTGACCTACCTGTAAATCACATAGTTTAAATGTTACAAAACTGGGATTCTAACTATTTTTTCTCCTCACATGCAGCATTACATATTTGAAACTTAATATTCTTTTTGTTTTGTTTTGTTTTCATTTACGCTTGGCACACACTGAAAAATTTGGTTAGGGGCTTCCATGACATTTTTTAAAGCTTTAAATGAAGCTTTTGTCTAACCTCCTTATTCATACATAGTGAAAATTATCTATGAAATGGTAAAATGTACAAAAGATAGGTCTTACAATATTCAAGTGGCAGGATGCCTAGGGCAATGACGGGACATTTTAGTTGTTCATCATCTTTGCCAAAACCACATGAAAGTCTCTTTAGATGAGAAATATGTGTTGACATGTAATTGTTTTAAGGAATCACTATTGAGATATAACAGAGCTTGTTACTGTGAAAATTCTAAATTAAGCACAAACAGAAGTTTCAACTAATGTTGATTGCATCCTTATCAACTATAGTTCTTACTGTAAAGGGATGCATTAAGGTTGCCATTTAATTATTAATATTTCTAATTTTACTGCTAAAATTATTGTAAAATTTTTATTAAAAAATTTTTCTGATACAGTTCTTATTTTTGCGTGGGCACATAGCTAAGGCAATTGTCACTAAATCTGATCAATGTATGCAATCTCACAGAATGAAACTAGCTCAAAATATCCTATTTAATCTCCCTCTGAAGTAGAGTGATTTGGGTGAAGCTTTTATTACCCGTGGAAACAGTTCAAGCCGAAGATACACTACTTCCAGTCAAGTTACTCTGAATTTTAAACTTAAACCTGGCGAGTTTCATGCTTGCTAACAGCCAGGTCGTTAATTAGTCTCCGTGGTCTAACCTGCCCTGGTCCCTTGCACATGCAGTGATCTAAATGCTAATTTCTCATCCAGTTGTATTTCCTTGTGTCTACCACATTAGCATTCACCCTATTCCCAGTGAAAAAACATACCATCATTCTCTTGCCCTTTAGAAAGTTTAACTTTAATTTACTTTCTCATCTCACGTTTGTTCTGGCCCTGCAGAACTCCCATCATTGCTGTTTTTATTTGAATGTCTCTCTCCCCTCCCCTCAACTTGTTTACTGCCCAATTTTTATGATTCGTGAAATCATCAGTAATTACTATTCTTTCTGGAATAAGTATCACTACTTTTATTTTTCCCTTTTTCTTTTTCCTCAATTCTTTTCCTGTACATTCCAGAGGTTCTACTCTATAAAATAAGGAGAGCTCTCTTTGGAGAAATGTGGTTAAGGTTGAGAGTGAATCCATCTCCGGCAGGTAGAATGGAATGGCCCGAGCTGCCCTCAGGGGATTTGTTAAGGAAGAGCAGCTATGGTGGTAGAGGAAGACTGGGGTTTGGAGACATTTCCCTAAATTTCTTTTTTTAAGTTGAAGGCCTTACATTGAACTGCCTCCTGACAATAAATGTAAGGTCCTTTTTCCGGTTCCCTTTGTGGGTCCATCATGGTAGTCCATTCACACGCCCTGAATCACAAATGCTCTATGTAGTAACTTCCTCCTTTCTGTTTTCTGCAGACATTTCTGGCTATAGAATTACCACAACCCCTACGAATGGCCAGCAAGGATATTCTTTGGAAGAAGTGGTCCATGCCGATCAGAATTCCTGCACTTTTGAAAACCTGAGTCCTGGCCTGGAATACAATGTCAGTGTTTACACTATCAAAGATGACAAGGAAAGTGTCCCTATCTCTGATACCATCATCCCAGGTAACAGAAAATAAACCCTGATGCTCAAAGTGACACTTTCAGTAAGAGTGGGGATTAGCATCTTAATGCCCAAGTGGCTGAGGGTGTCAGATACATTTGGGATTTGATTCTGACTTCCCAACTGCACTCTCCAAAACCGTGAAGTCAAAGCGGCTCTGTGGGCCAGCGCTTGCTGTTAACACCGCTTCACTGTCTGCGCTTCACCAGGGTGCTGTTTGTTGCCACGAGTATGGATCGGAGCAGCAGCCACGGCATTAACTCTGTACTGTCTGCTCACGTGGAAATATCACTAAAACGCTGTCATGTGTCTGCACTCAGTGTTGACAGGCTCAAAGTAATGTGGTAAATGCAGCCCATCGGTACATTTGTGCCTGATTTTACAGCCCATATCAGCTTTCAGTAGCTATTCTATAAAATAGTCTGTCTCCGTAGGTGAGCACTGAAATAGCATTTGGTTGACATGTCTAATTCTTCATCCTGCAGTTTCAAATCCTTCCTTTTTAAATTGGAAAAAAAAAAAAAAAGTAAAGGGTATGCCTTCAGGGTGTTCTTTTTTATGGACTGAAAAACAACACTGTAAAGGCCTATCTAGGGATAGGTTTGTTGTTTGTCCATGACTGGATTGTACCAGAATGAAACCATTGGACAGATTATATGTTCCTTTGCACTGTTTGGCAGAATGTGTTTACTAATGCTAACTAAATAATTTGATTGGGGCAGTGCCTGTGGCTCAGTGGGTAGGGCGCTGGCCCCGTATACCAAGGGTGGCAGGTTTGAACCCAGCCCCGGCCAAACTGCAATAAAAAAAATACCCAGGTGTTGTGGCAGGCGCCTGTAGTCCCAGCTACTCGGGAGGCTGAGGCAAGACAATTGCTTAAGCCCAGGAGTTGGAGGTTGCTGTGAGCTGTGACACCATAGCACTCTACCGAGGGCGATACAATGAGACTGTTTCTAAAAAAAAATTAAATGACTTTGATTGTGAACTAGGCTGGGCATCGTGGCTCACGCCTGTACTCCTAGCACTTTGGGAGCCCAAGGCAGGTGGATTGCTTGAATTCAGGAGTTCAAGAAAAACCTGAGAAAGAGTGAGACAGTCTCTGCTAAAAATAGAAAAACTAGCCAGGCACCTATAGTCCCAGCTATTTGGAAGGCTGAGGCAAGAAGATCTCTGGAGCTGAGGAATTTGAGGTTGCTGTGAGCTGTGACTCCATGGCATTCTACCCAGGGCAACAAAGTGAGACACTATCTTAAAAATCAATAATTACATAAATAATTAACTTTGATTATGAGTTAACAAAATATTGGCAATAGCCCTGATCTCAGGCCTGGCTGTCCTTGGCCTAAATTTCAGACCAAACATTCATAACCTATTAGTGTCGTGGCCATGATGTTGTCGTGAGTTTTGAATGGGAGGGAAAAACCCAGTTCATCACCCAATTATTTTTTTAACCTTCTTCATGCAAGCTTTTATTTTCCTCCTAAAACAGTTTTAGACTTTTTAAAGCATTGCTGATCTTTACTACAGATATTATGTCTGGGTTCTAGGAATGGCTTTGACCTCCTAAGCAGGCCTATGATATTTAGGAACCTGACTAGTTCAAACCGTACTGTTTAGGGATATTTTCAAAATGTAAGTAAATCCCTGAAAGAATATCGTAACCTGTTTTGCCCTCCCAGGGAGGCAAACTATTTATGATGTTTAGGAAGTCTTTTCAGAGAATTTGAAACGGATCGCATATTACCATCATTGCTTTAACATTCCATCAGATTTACTACTGGTAACCTGATATACACTGCTTTATTTTTTCCTCTTTTTTGCCTCTATTTTTCTTTTGCCCCCTCTTTGCTTTGTAACTCAATAGAGGTGCCCCAACTCACTGACCTAAGCTTTGTTGATATAACCGATTCAAGCATCGGCCTGAGGTGGACCCCGCTAAACTCTTCCACCATTATTGGGTACCGCATCACAGTAGTTGCAGCAGGAGAAGGTATCCCTATTTTTGAAGATTTTGTGGACTCCTCAGTAGGATACTACACAGTCACAGGGCTGGAGCCGGGCATTGACTATGATATCAGCGTTATCACTCTCATTAATGGCGGAGAGAGTGCCCCTACTACGCTGACACAGCAAACGGGTGAATTTTGAAAACTTCTGTGTTTGAGCCGTGGACGGTGTTGCATGCTGCCACCAGTTACTCTGGTTAACTATGGATGTTTCCAGGGAGAAGCCAGCAATTGGCCGGAGATTAAGACAGGATGGATTGGGAAAGGAGGAATCAAATGCATATTCTAAACTGACCGGATAAAAAAAAGTATGCAAGTAGTCTTAAGGGCACTTTCATTTAAACCACAAATACATATAAAAAGCTAAAGAAATCTAGCTATCTGGCCTATTAAATATAAAATGGCAAAGATTGATTAAATTTGCAGACGTAGAGGTTTTTTTTCTTAAAAAAAAAGGCTAACCCGAATGCCTAATTGTGTAATGAGCACCAGTTAATTATAAGAAATATACTTTCAAACATACCAATCTTGCCCTTCAATGCTTTGGTAATCTCTACCGTTTCCTTCTTTGTAGCTGAGTAAAAACCCAGCGAAATGTAGGGTAGAGTGGTTGGTGGTTGTTTTAAGGCAGGAGAAAAATTTTGGAGCATACTAGGTTTTGTTACTATCCCAGGGTAAAGAAACACCTCTTTAACCACAGTCTGGGGACAAGCATGCAACAATTTAAAGGTTCTCTGCCCTGCATGGGAAGAAACACCGCTGAGAACCAATTTGCATGAACCCTTTTCACTTGTAAGTGGGACTCATTGAATAGAGTTGTAGCTGTAGATATCTACAGGGGAAATGTAGGACCCTCTTTTGTCTTTTTGTCTGTGTGCATGTGTTTCTTTGGAAAGAACTGCTATGTTTCTCTTCACTGTGTGGCAACTTAAGCCTCCTCAGCCTGGCATAAAATAATCTTCAGTGTTATTAATAATACATCTAAAAATCGACATATTTTAAAATAGATTAAAAGTATTTTTTAAAACACATTGATGATGGCAGAAAGATTAAAGGGGCCTAACAGTACTGTGTGTAGCGTTTTATTTTTAACAGTAGTAGTACACTGTGATTTAGTGTAGATGTAGATTAGACCGTATTGCATGATCATCACTCTGTTTCTTTGATGCATGAAAAATGTTTTACCTTTCCAGCTGTTTTCTTAGCATGCCTTTTAAAATTCCATTTGCTTAGCGTTCTTTCTTGTTCGAACCCAGCTGTCCCTCCTCCCACTGACCTGCGATTCACCAACATTGGCCCGGACACCATGCGGGTCACCTGGGCCCCGCCCCCCTCCATCGATTTGACCAACTTCGTGGTGCGCTACTCACCCGTGAAAAACGAGGACGATGTCGCAGAGCTGTCAATTTCTCCTTCAGACAACGTGGTGGTCTTAACAAGTAAGCAGTTGGACACGTCTGTTCCATGAATAGTAACCTAGAACATACAAACAAATCCTGAGAGCTCAGGTAGGGGCAGCTGAGAACAGTGGAGCCACAGGCTAGACCACACATTTCACATGCAGCGCCGTACGTTTTGAAAAATGTAACGTTTGTTGCTATCTTCATATGCTTTTGATATCTTCAACTTTTCAGAAATCAAAGTGGGAACACACCAGCAGGGAAGTTCCAAGACTTCAATTACATTTGGCTTCCAAATAAGCACATAAAAATAAGTGACTATCAAAAGAAATGACAGGATACATCCGAACCTTTAGAGAAAACAAAAAAAAAAGTGAGGATTTAAATAGTGTCACCGTACCTGGTTCATACAGAGTGCTTTTCTTTTCATTGTCAGTAGATGATCTAGTTAGCATTTGAAAACTTAGAAATATTGACTGATTGATTGGGATAGAAGAAAGAGCCAATAGTTTGAAGAAACAGCCAATAGTTTAATTTGTACTTCAAAAGGAATCTGTTGGGAGGATTTCTCAGAAGGCTAAGGACTTAGATGTTTTCTAAGTGACATTAAATAAACAGCAACAGTGTATGAAAATTGTCTCTTTCTAGTTTCACCTATTTTAGTGAAATAAGAGTAAGCTGGAACATGGGCCTGTGTTTCACATAAACATTACTTCTTTGCTATTTTCACTGTACTATAATAGTAAAATACATTAGGACAATAGCAACAGATTCTAAGTGAGGGAAAACTGGCTTACATTTAGGTGCGTTACCAAAGGATGGTCTGAAAATGCCTTCAAACACATTTTAGATAAAGAAACACAAAGTCAAGCAGCTCAGCATAAGCGGGATCATGGCTTCTCATATCATGGCTGAAGATAAGGACGTCTTTCTGTCTGCATATCTGTATTCACAGGCTGGTGCTTAGAGCACTTGGGAATCAGTGTTTACAGCATCACCGAGTGTACAAGCTCCTGTGTCACGACACTGCCCCCCCTTAGCCATAGGCCTGTCACGTGTTAAGCATGTGTCCTAAGACCTTATTATGATCTTAATGCTTCAAATGACCTTCTCCCTCCTAGAAGTGTCATTATTATCCTCTTTAAAAAAAAAAAAAGCAACTGAGGTCCCCAGTGATTAGGTAAATTGCCCCTAGCCAGAGAGAAAAAAGGAAGAGGAATCTGCACGTCCACATTTGGTCCCCTGCCTAGTGCTCTTCCCAGCGCTGCAGGAGCCTGTGCAGAAAGGCTGAAGGGCCTTGGTGTGCAAGGGAGTGAAAGGTTAGAAATTGTACTTACTCTGCATCTTTTTGGTTCATTCCTATTCCACATATTGACATTTCAGTTAACCACAGACCTCCTATATGGTGGTGCTCCCGTAAGATTATAATAAGAGGGGTGGTGCCTGTGGCTCAAAGGAGTAGGGTGCTGGCCCCATATGCCGGAGGTGGCAGGTTCAAACCAAGCCCCAGTCAAAAAAAAAAAAAAAAGTTTATAATACCATATTTTCACTGTACCTTTTCTATGATTAGATACACAAATCCTTACCACCGTGTGACAGTTGCCTGTAGCATTCAGCACAGTGCATGCTGTACAGTTGCAACCTCCAAGCAGTGGACTATACCCAATGGCCTGGCCACAGTGTTAGGTTGGTGTGAGCACATTCTGAGATGTTCACACTATGATGACATTGCCTAGCAATGCGATTCTTGATTGCTTTCCCTCTGTATCCGTGGCTCCTTTGCAGTCAAGGTTACTTACTAAGACCACTGGTCCTGTCCTAAGTCTACCCCTGTATGATCTTGGGAAAATAAAGAGGATAACTTCTCCATGTCTCAGTTTTCTTGTTTATAAAATGCAGATAACTGTAGTAAATCAGACTTTTGGAGGTAATAGATATGTTCATTATCCTGAATATAGTGATGGTTTCACAAGTTGTACTTATGTCAAACTGTACACTTTAAGTATATGCAATATTTCCTATGGCGATAAAGCTGCTTTTAAAAGCAGCAAACTACCTTACAAGGGTCTTGTGAGGTATAAATGATAATCCACAGTGCCACAGTGGTAATTATCACCCTGTGCCTTCAACAGACATGTTGTCAAGAGGGTGAGAGAAATATGACTGTGTTGCAGAACTGCCTGTGACTCCAAGCCCGGCTGCGGCACCTCACGGAGGAGGAACTGAGGGCAGGGTTAGAGAGGCTATGGGGCAATGGGACTCTTCCTCCTCGCCTCATTTCAGAACCTCTCGAGGTAGTGACATTCCCTTAGGTGTAAGGAAGCTATAGGGCTGGATGTTCAGATATTCCATCAGTTGGAATAGTCCCAGGAGTGCTTCATTTTTTCACCACCTCTCAAGCACAACTTTAAAATAAGCCCCATTTTGCCTCTTCAGATCTCCTGCCTGGCACAGAATACTTAATCAGTGTCTCCAGTGTGTACGAGCAACATGAGAGCACACCACTTAAAGGAAGACAGAAAACAGGTGAGTCGTGTTGACAATATGCTTATCAAGTAGCTTGCACCCACCAATTTTGAATAACAAAAGGAAATATTACTTCTAAAAATATATCCCTTGTTATGGGACATAAACATATATCCCTGTTTTGGGTGGTGGTAGCATATATAGACTTGTCATTGTGGTACTTTTACATCACTGGTTTTAAGAATTAAAAGATGCCTTACTCAACAATTACGTAGACTTTGAATACTAGTGAATTAGTCCAGAGACTTTGTTATCTACCCTTTAAAAAAGAAAAATCTCCCGAAAAGAATATCTCATGCTCTGTTATTTAGAGTTGGTGGACGTTCCTTTCATTAGGCGGCTCTGTCTGATGGCTGGTCTAACACTGTCATTGTCATCTCCACGTTTTCCTTCTGTTACTAAGCCAGCAAGTTTATGTCTTCTTTCAACTTAATAAAATATTCATTTATGACAAGAAAGAAGTTGAATTGAGTACCCTAAATAGTGTATCCTTTCTTAAATATGAATGTATTTTTTTCTTAAAAAAGTACAGTTTAGGGTGGTGCACCTGTGGCTCAAAGGAGTAGGGTGCTGGCCCCAGTTTTACCAAAACTGCAAAAAAAAAAAAAAAAAAAAAAAAGGTACAGTTTAGTATTTTCATTAGTTTATAGTTCACCTTCCTTTAGCACGAGTTATAATATCTATTTTGCTTCAGTAATTTATTCCACAGAGTGAGTGAATATTATAACTGGAATAGAAATTTGCTAGATGTAATCCCACCAATCCCCCTCCCTGTGGGGCATCTTGCAAGGGTATATGTGACACTTAGTAAATGTGGGATGTAAATGTCTTAGCACAATAACGGAGAGGGTGCCAGGAAGGCTATGCTAACCAGTGTGATGAAAATGTGTCAAACGGTGTATGAAACCAGTGTATGGTGCCCCACGATCACATTAATGTACACAGCTATGACTTAATAAAAAAAAAAAGAAAGAAAGACATTTGCTAGAAATCCCAGAAAGACTAAGTGATTTGAATTTGAGATAATTCTGAATTCTTATTAATTTTTCAAAAATGCACTAAATTCTCAATTCATGAGGAATTCCCTGCATTGTAATTTGTCCAGGATACTAACGTCTTCAGTTTTACAAAGTTTTATGTTTGGCGTCATTCCCGCACTGTTGAAGTAGCAGTTCCCTCTTAAGCATAGAAAGCTTCTGTGAGAGCCAAAAACTTAATTTGAGTGTGGGCAGGTCTTGCCTCACTTTAAGAGACACATCCACAGGATAGGGCACAGAATACTGGAATTCTGAAGTATTTCAAAAAGTATCATTTTCCAGAAGATCTTCAAATGTGATGCAGAAACCCTACTGTAATACCACGTGAAAATCACTTGGATTACTTAATACAAGAAAAAAAAAAAATGAGTGCTTGAGTTGGCTGTTTTGGAGCTGAGTCAGTTTATGATTTTGAAATTCCTATGTGGCTTAGAATCAGTATATCATAACCTGAGGTTTATTGCAAACCATAGTGTTGATGAGAAAGAACAGAAGCATCGGACGCGCTTACTTTCCCCTACAGTCTTCCCATTTCCTAATCTGGTGGTATCTTCTTTTTTTTTTTCTCTCTTTCTCCCCTGGGTGGGAAAAACAGGCCTTGATTCCCCAACTGGCATTGACTTTTCTGATATTACCCCCAATTCTTTCACTGTCCACTGGATGGCGCCTCGAGCCCCCATCACTGGCTACGAAATCCGCCATCACCCTGAGCACCAGAGTGGAAGACCTCGGAAAGACCGAGTGCCTCCCTCTCGGAATTCCATCACCCTCACCAACCTCAGTCCGGGCACAGAGTATGTGGTCAGCATCATCGCTGTTAATGGCAAAGAGGAAAGTCCCGCCTTGATTGGCCAGCAATCAACAGGTATTCTGGTCCTCTCTGACACAGTCGGAGCTTTATGTTATCTGTTGTCATCTCTTAAAAAAATGAATGATTGGATGATGTTTAGGAGACATGGAGAGGGAAGCGAGAGAATGTGGAGAAAAATCTCCCTCTTAGAATATATTCTAGAAGGTAATTTCTTTATCCTGAGAAATTTCTCACATGATTTAGGTATTTTTGTATTTCTAGTAAATCAAGTTTTATTAAAAATGTACAAAACTTAACACTGTTTCAAAGGGCCCTTAAAAATGTAATTTTAGTATTATAGCATCACTGCTCTTCGGGAATAGTTGCTGAGTTAGGTAAAGGAGCAGCAGCATCATGGTATCCAGATCTTGGTCTCGACTGGTTAAGGGAGAGAGAGACAGGCGGATGTGGCAAATGTCACCAATTAGCAAACAGCCGAGAGAAGAGCGCAGAGTGTTCATTGCATTCTTGTTGTTCCAATTTTAGTATATGTGCTGCCGAAGCGAGCACCCTTGCACTCTTGTTGTAACTTTTCTCTAGTTTGAAATTTTTTCAAAATAAAACTTTGAGAGGCTAAAAGCCCTACAGTAAATTTGAAATAATCATTTTATCACAATTTGGATGGGCTCCTTAACCTCTTGCCTTGCATTATTCATAATTTGTAATTCTGCTTTTTGCATAGTCTGTACGTTATTGTTTGAAAGAATCAAAAAGACAACTATCTGGAAAACCAACAGAATAAATCTGAGTATTATTGGAAAATGATGGATATGACAATAGTCTCCTGTTTTCTTCTAGTTTCTGATGTCCCAAGGGACCTGGAAGTTGTTGCTGCAACACCAACCAGCCTGTTGATCAGCTGGGATGCACCTGCCGTCACCGTGCGGTATTACAGGATCACCTACGGAGAAACAGGTACAGCCGTGAAATGCCCTTTCATCCTGATCCAATCAGATTCTGTTGTGGGTAACCTTGAAAGCCCAACGGTGGACACTTGTAATTAAAGAAACTTTGGCAAGCCAATCAGTACAGTCCTGTCTTTTCCAAGAAAGCATAAAGATATAGATGGTAGAATTGGTTACAAAATCAAGATAAAAAGTTATTTATGTCATACAACTAGAAGGAAAACATTAGAGCTGAGGAGGGGGAAAAGGCCATAAATTCACAAATATCTTTTTTGGTGGCGAACCAAGTGATCTTTTCTTTCTCTTTTTACGTTTGTGTATTTTCTAAATTGTATTCAACACGAGTATATTCCATTAGAATTTTTTAAAAGGACACATTATACACAATCCTGGCATATAATGTGAAGAAGGCTGGCTTTTTTCCCCCTTAAATGCTAATGTCCACCTCAGTGACATTTTAAAGCTGGAATGTTAAAAATAACATTAACTGTCATTTTCTTTCAATTTTTATACACTTCCTACATGCATAAATACACCTTTCTGTTCAGGACGTATTAATAACACTCTTTAAAAAGGAATAAGCAGAAAGATATGATTTACACGGTGCTTTCAATATGTTAATTCAATTAATCAGTGATGCCAAAGTAACTCTGAGCCCCTTACACTCTGAACTAACCCTTTGTCACACAGGAGGAAATGGTCCTGTCCAGGAGATCACTGTGCCTGGGAGCAAGTCTACAGCTACCATCACCGGCCTTAAACCCGGAGTCGATTACACCATCACTGTGTACGCTGTCACTGGCCGTGGGGACAGCCCAGCCAGCAGCAAGCCAATTTCCATCGATTACCGAACAGGTACAGACTCCTCCTCTGGAGTTACATAAGCTTACTTATTCTGATAGTTTTTGCAGTGTCCTCCCCATGTATCTTCCTCATTGTAAAATTGATTTTCCTTTTCAATAAGTCTACGACCTATAGCTAACACCCACAGCTAACAGAGGTTTGAGCCAGATAAATGAGGAAGCACCCCAAGGGCAGGAATTTCTGTCAGTTTTGTTAATTGATATATTCCACCTGCCTGCAATGAAAGAGATGGGTATAGAGGGCATTCAATAAATATTTGTGGAAAAATGAATGGATGAGCTCACAAAGTGAGAAGACTGCTACTTGGAATGTAGCTTCTTTGTTAATGAAGCAACTGTCTTAAAAACAGGTAATAGTATTCGGATGCATGCTCATATCACCGGAGCTGTCTGTAATCTGCAAAAAGAAACACCTTGGGGAGAGGAATAGCCATAAGAGATCGTTCAAATAGGTACCAGACCTAGAGACAGGACTTGCCCAATCATGATCCCTACAACTGGGACTTCACTGGCCTTTTCCTTGCTTTTATTTGTAGAAATTGACAAACCATCTCAGATGCAAGTGACTGATGTTCAGGACAATAGCATTAGTGTCAGATGGCTGCCTTCAAGTTCTCCTGTTACCGGTTACAGAGTGACCACCACTCCCAAAAATGGCCCAGGACCATCAAAAACCAAAACTGCAGGTCCAGGTAAGAATAACCAGCATCTCATATATGACGGGATAAACAAATGACCACCTTGCTGCGAGCACTGTGTATTTTGTGTCATATGTCATTGTTTTCTCCGTTCACAAGTTCATGGCTCAAGATTGTTACCAACTCACCTCACAGTAGAAATTTTAGAATAAGTATGTTTCTGTTTTTTTTGTTTGTTTGTTTTGTTTGTTTTGCAGTTTTGGCCTGGGCTGGGTTTGAACCTGCCACCTCCGGCATATGGGGCTGGTGCCCTACTCCTTTGAGCCACAGGCACTGCCAATGTGTTTCTGTTTTTATATGTGTAGATCTGTTTAGTGATGTGGCTTCTCAAATTATTAGAACCACCCTTATGGCTTTGTTTTTCATACACATTAAAAAAAGAGGAATAGCTGGAAGGACTTTCAGATTCTATTACCTCTGCTGTTTTTGTTTTTATATAAAATATACTTGTGAGATTAGCATCTTAAGGCAATCTCTTAAAGTCAAGTTAATTTTTATTTTTTTCAAAAGCAGTATCATTAACCGTCAGGGGCACATTAGGTTTTAGAGAATATTCTTGAGTGTGTTTTACTCCAATATGGTAATTTGTATTATCAATGAATAGATTTGTCCAAGAAGAAATTGATCATCTGACTCCTCCATATTTTCATGATTAATCTGCAAGTGGAAATTTTAGGGCACCATGTGCTTGTTACCGAACTCTAGGAGGGCGCTTACAGTGAGTGGTATAGATGTCGCATTTGCTTTTCTCTTTCTTTGCAGATCAGACAGAAATGACCATTGAAGGCTTGCAACCCACCGTCGAGTATGTGGTTAGTGTCTATGCTCAGAATCGAAACGGAGAGAGTCAGCCTCTGGTCCAGACTGCAGTAACCAGTACGTAACCACCGTTTGGTTTCCATTTTCAATGTCAGGTTTTGTCCCTAGGTATCTGAATGCCCTCTGCCTGTCTTTTGCAATTATGCACAGGGAAAGCCAACGTATTGGTGAGTCTGTCCTGAGCTGAGTCCTTTACAACCATTTTTCTTCTCCGTGGCAAGCAATAAACTTAAAGGGAGAGAAGATATGAGACTACCATAGTTAGTTGCTGTGCTTTGAATTTCTTTTGCTCAAATGGCCTCAACAAAATCTTATTTGCCTACAGCAAATCTACAAAATATTTTGCTAGGACCTTCTTTTCTATGACTGGATGGTAAAGTTGATTGCAGTGTGCCTCATCACATAGCTATCATGTTTGGAACATTTGGAGGACTCTGGCTGGACCAGCATGTTAAATACTTAACAGCACGGGGAAAAGAAGAATTTAAGAATAATTATTAACAATTCAAATCTAATACTGAAAATCAACTTTACCACTTCTAAAGTATAGAAAATCCAGGTCTATGAGACTAACATCACATTGCAAAAACAAATCTTGGTAGAATATTTTTTAATTAATATGAACAAATCCCCATTTGGGGAGACATTTTTTTCAGGGTGTCTACTCATCTCACTTACACTTACGTTTTAATAAGTGATGCAGCGTTAAATATTTTCCAAACCGAAGAAACTTAAGCAAGTGTTTTGTAATTTTCCATTTCTTAGTGGGTTAATTGGAGTTTAATACATCAAAGAAAATGGTGTCTGCAAAACTGCTTTGCATGTTATAAAAATGCTTATTTCACAACTTGCTTTTCACATAACCTCTTACCATTAATTTGCCTAACAGACATTGATCGCCCTAAAGGACTGGCATTCACTGATGTGGATGTTGATTCCATCAAAATTGCTTGGGAAAGCCCACAGGGGCAAGTTTCCAGGTACAGGGTGACCTACTCGAGCCCTGAGGATGGAATCCATGAGCTATTCCCTGCACCTGATGGTGAAGAAGATACAGCAGAGCTGCAAGGCCTCAGGCCGGGTTCTGAGTACACAGTCAGTGTGGTGGCCTTGCACGGTGACATGGAGAGCCAGCCCCTGATTGGAACCCAGTCCACAGGTATATCGTGAATTGCGCCACCCAGGTGCTCATGGGAGCAGCGGCTTTATGCCCTGCTGAATGAATTATACTCTCTTGGGCTATTGGTTCTATTAGGAAAGATCCTCTTCAAAGAGGAATGCTAACAGACAACAAAGTATAGGCGATACTTAGACAAACAAGGCTGGTAAAAAGAAGCTTTGGAGTGCCTTGGCTTACAAAGCAAGACGTTTGAAGATGATACTAAAATTGTGGATTATTTTCTAACCTATTACTCCCTGTGGTTGCCCCCACTGTGTCTAAAGAAAAGAAGTTTGACATCCTAGAGCTGACTCTAAAATAGGAATCCCAACTAGGGCATTTCATAGCAGCACGATTCTGAGAACACATGGGTAAGACCTTTCTTCTCTGTTTGGAAATCATGTGCCAGTAGATAATTTGCTTAAATGATTATGATTCATATACATAGGAACTAATCAACAGGACAGGTGCTTTCCACAGTACTTTATCCTCCTGTGCTTTATTTCTAAAGCAGAGCAGAATCTAAAGATGTGTTCTGGTGACAGCAGAAGCCCAAGAGGTGACAATCTGTATCATTGCTCTTTGCTTCTCTTTCCTGCTTCTGTTGGGAGCCAATTTTCTTCTTATGCTGCCCCGCAGAGAATACTTCAAATTTAGCAGTGATATCTGCCGTAGGATCCAAATAAAGAGACAATAAAAACATAATTCTATCTTGGATGGAATACTCTGTGAAATGGTTTTCCCTACAAACATAATTTCTATAGAAAAAAGGGCTCTTGCTCATCTTTCTATGCAAATGGAAAATCAACCCTACTGGCCAATAAGCCAATTTGACATTTTTGTTTTTTAAGAGCAAAGAACAGCAGCAGCAACAGCAACAAAAACCTTCTAAAACTTAACGCCTGTTAAAGTGCTGGCATTTACCCAAGTGTTCCCAGTGATTCTGACAACTGATGGATATAAAACACGGTTTTTTCAATAAGCGTTTTCTTCATTTTGCTTCCCTTCTTGGACTTTCTTTTACTGAATCTTTGCTTGACCAGGGAACTGACCTAACCCAACAAGAACAATCCATTCTACTTCTTGGAATTCACATTGCTTTCCTTTTCCCCCATTTCCTATAAGATAATCTCTAACCAATGACCCTCCCGGCAGCTATTCCTGCACCGACCAACCTGAAGTTCACTCAGGTTACACCGACGAGCCTGAGCGCGGAGTGGACGGCCCCCGACGTTCACCTCACCGGGTACCGAGTGCGGGTGACCCCCAAGGAGAAGACTGGACCAATGAAAGAAATCAACCTTTCTCCCGACAGCTCCTCGGTGGTTGTGTCAGGACTCATGGTATGAAGTGTTCTCCTTTTCATCAGAATAAAGTCATCTGTGCCATAGTTTATAAAGTGTTGGAAAGATAATGTCATCATAAATCTTTTTCATAGGCACCTGTCCTGTGAGTTGTCATAATAAATCTAATTGTGTTTTTCCCCCTAGGCCAGCAAACAATTTTATTGTAATTTTGTATCAGTTAGACTCCTTCCTGTTGACCTAGGTTTTTCCAAATGGCTATTGAGACAGAATTTTATGAATAGCTTTGGAATGTGTGTAGCTTTTAGATGAATTCTAAGATGGTATGTGTGGGAGGACTCCTTACAGATCCACAGGCTGATGCTTAAAGCTACTTGGAAAGGAATGTTTTCCAGTTTGTGCCAACCCAGGTTGGCCCTCCCTTTGTCAAAATATTTTCCTTCTAGATGCGCATGCAGAAAAATAGTGAGGAGCCTGGGGGATTGGTGTACATTTTAGTGTGAGGCTGATTCCGGGGAAAACTAGAGAAGGAGTTTTCAGAGGCAGAACGCTCCTTTTGCCTATGATCCGAGAAAATTAATGATTAGCACCTGTCAGATCATAAAGGGGGAAAACAGGCCAATACCATTTTCCTCATTTTTTATCAGCTTAATGTAAGTATGTAAGCTGTAGCTTACTTGGGCTTAATTCCTAAGAGCATTTGTAAATTCACTTAATTTAAATATGTTGTTGATTATATGCTATATAGGAGTGACATTAATCTAGTAACGTGCAGTGTGTTGGGTTTCACTACTGTATCTTTCCTTTTATAACAATCGCGTTTACATAATGCTTCGTTAAAAATCGCAGCGTCTCAGATGATGACACTATTAAAACTCACCGTGCCCTTATTTATAGGTGGCCACCAAATATGAAGTAAGTGTCTACGCTCTTAAGGACACTTTGACAAGCAGACCAGCTCAGGGAGTCGTCACCACTCTAGAGAGTAAGTAATCAAACATTTCAGCATTGACAGAATTTCTGTACAAAGAAAAATTAAATAATGGTAAATGACTTTTTTTGTATTGCTAACAGTGGTACGATTCCTAGTTTAGAAACTGATCTTTCTGGCATACCACCGTCACCTTTGTGGCATCCCACTGTCACCTTTCATGACCCTCCAGAAAGTGGTCTGCTGGCACATAAAATGAAACCACTTTATAATGTTACAACGTTGATGTCATAGAATAGTATACTACCTAGCTGGTGCTGTATTTGTTGTAATTTGAGGACACACTGGATCCTGCTGTATCATAACAGTACAATAGATATTATACCAAATTGGACTTAGTTTCTACTTTGCTGCCGTATCAATAAAATTGCTAGTTGGCCATGTTAAATATTCTAACTCCTACCACATACATATACTTTTACATTACAATAAGCTAATAATTTTAATACTTACTGAAATATTTGTAGATATGAGAAAGCCAGGCCTGGGAACACTGGTAGTATCTATAAAGCTTTTGCAAAAGAAAAGGCATGACAGGTGAATATTTTCATATTTTCTACTTCCTATTGACCTTTCTCTCTGAATGCCCACGGAGATAACCTACACATTAATAGTTATGTATTTTCTGGAATGGATGAAATTGATGTACAATAAGGAAATATTTTAAAATACCAAACCTTGCACGTGGGCGTCAAGTAGGCACTAATCTCTAGCTATGATCCTATGCAGATGTCAGCCCTCCAAGAAGGGCCCGTGTGACAGACACTACTGAGACCACCATCACCATCAGCTGGCGAACTAAGACCGAGACCATCACTGGCTTCCAGGTTGATGCCGTCCCAGCCAATGGCCAGACTCCAATCCAGAGGATCATCAGGCCAGAAATCAGAAGCTATACCATCACAGGTCAGGAACTCGCTGCACGGGCCTCGCTGGTCAGCACTGTCCACCACATAAACTGGCTGATGATTACTTATTGTGCTGATTAAACTTATGTTCATAGTTTCATGATGACCTAGTTTTAGAAAAGAATTTTCATACCATGATCAGAAATAGTCTTGTCCTTTGAATACCTGATTTGTGTGATGTTTGTCAGAGAAATGGCTTAAGTTTCATTCATCAACTCTGATCTCTCATCACCTTGTGCTTTATTTAAAAACAAAAAAACTGTAACATCAGGCTTAAAAACAAAAGAAATAAAATCGTGATGTACAGTTCTTAGCATTAACATGGATTAGAATGATAACTAATTTATAAAAGCAAACAATACTACTTAAAAAAAGTCAAAGTTTGTAACAGAGGATGTTTAAATCTGGGTCAATTTAGGTCTTTTTGAGCTCTAAAATTCTGATTCTAGGTATCAGCCAGTGATGACTGAATAAAGAGAAAACCCTCTCAACAGGTGGCCACCCCACGTCCTCCAAGAGGGCTGCTTTTAACAGAGCATTTTTACATTCCAAAATTTACTTTAGCTAATGTCCTTGTCTGCATCAGTGATTTGCTTTGGAGGCATGTTTCTCACTAATAGTTAACATCAATACCGTGTTCTACTTTCTTGTTCAAATGGGGGCCTCCTTTGTGGTGTCCATGACAATGGGATAGTAGAGGAACCAAGAAGCTTACAGGTGAACTTGAAAATTCTCCAGTAAAAGCAAAAGCAAAATCCAGTAAACATCATCTCTTCTCAAATACCAGGTTTGCAGCCAGGCACGGACTACAAGATCTACTTGTACACCCTGAATGACAACGCCCGGAGCTCCCCAGTGGTCATCGATGCCTCCACTGGTAACTACACTTTCCACTAAGGAAACCCCACTGACTTACATGTAATCAGTTGCGTGAACATAAGAAACTGGCGTGAGCCTGGGATTTTTGTGTTACAGATCTCAGTGAATCCTGTTTAAAGTTAACAGACTTCTCAGATGCTCTCAAGTCTATTTAGAAGGGCTGGGAGGAAAAGTGTGGGCATTGATTATTTATTTTTAAGAGACTTAATTTGTATTTATTTTAGCCATTGATGCACCATCCAACCTGCATTTCCTGGCCAGCACACCCAATTCCTTGCTGATATCTTGGCAGCCACCCCGTGCCAGGATTACCGGTTACATCATCAAGTCTGAGAAGCCTGGGTCCCCTCCCAGAGAAGTCGTCCCTCGGCCCCGCCCGGGTGTCACGGAGGCCACTATTACTGGTATTCCTCTTTTCATGCCGTGATTTTCCTCTTTTCATGCTGCGATTTTCCTCTTTATGCCTAGGACACATGACATTCTTAGCAAATTCCAACTGTTTCTTTGATGCTGTATCATGAAAACAAGACACTCTTTTCCTAATAACTTCAAAAAGCATTCTCTGTGTAAGCGCTATAGAGCTCAATACATTTCAAAGGCATGACTTCGTGAAAATGAGATTTCAATATCATCCTAATGATATCTGTAGACTTTTTTTTTTTTTTTTTTGCTGTGAGTATTCCAGGTGTCTGTCAGGTCAGTCCTGGAAAAAGACATTTTTCAACCAAACTAGCTAATTGTGATCCTGTCGGTACATTCAGCTCCCTGCAGATCTAATCATCTTGCACCACCTGCCCTTGCCCGGGTTTCTAGTCCCATAGAATAGGTCTCAAGGCAAAGCTATCCCAACCACTCTCGTTGGCAAGATGGCCTGGAATTGAGGAATAGGAGTTGTCCACCTTAATGGGAAATATTACAACCCTCTAGTATTATTCTTGTCCCAGAGATTAAATATAGAAAATGTATATAAGATATCATCTGAACATAAAAAATCCCTATAGAATACACAGATGCCAGCAGAAGATACTGTTATTTTTGGAGACAGGAAATAAAATGAGATATGGGACAAGTTGAACTGGATACCTCCTGCAGAGACCTCCCAAAGTCTGCTCCTTCTCTCCCCAAGGGTGCTTGTCTTCAGTTTCACTTTCCTTTGATCTTCCATTGAGGGCTGCCTGGTTATTAGGCCTAAGCAGATTCATGAGTATAATCTGCAGTGATTTCTTCCAAACTTGTATTCCACTGGTAGTATATGATGCTGATAGGTTTTTCTTAAGTTCAAAATGGCAATAAGACCACATGTTACATGAATATCCCAGAAAAATTAGCCTAAGAGTGCATGTTCAGGTACGAAATTGGATAGTAAAATAATGAATTTGCTACAGGGCCTTCATTTATATGCAGTGTATCTGGGTGTTTATGGAAGAGAAGTGAAATTGATTTTACTTTTCAAGATTCCAACAGCCAGCCGGAGAAGAGATTCTTGCTCACTGTAGCGTCTGCAAGGGACATGACTCCCACTGGCTAGCAGAGCTGACTGACAATGTGATGATTCTCTTCCTCCAACAGGCCTGGAACCAGGAACTGAATACACAATTTACGTCATCGCCCTGAAGAATAGTCAGAAGAGTGAGCCTCTGATTGGGAGGAAAAAGACAGGTAAGAGCTCCTTTTGGGTGACAAGGAGAAAGTTAAGGCAAAACTAATAGCAACCGTTCAGTTTTGCAATGTGTAAAGGTTCTCTGAGTTTTGATGCATTTCTGGTGGATTTTTTTTTTTTTTTCTAACAGCATAACTTGTACATTGTAGTCTTTGACGCAGGAATAATCTAACATACCCTGCAGGGTTTGGTTTTACTTCTTTCTTTACTCCAGCCAATCAACAGAAAGCCTGGTTTTTCACTTTTTAAAAATTCAAAGCAGATATTAAATGGTAAAACTGAGTTACTATGATTGTTATTCTTCCAGACTTTCTGATGAATTCCAGACTTTCTGATCTTTTCTTTTTCTTGAAGGAGGGAGAGCAACCCTTCTCCTTTGTCTTTATTTATTATTTGGTTTCTAAACCTTGGAACTAAAATAATGTCTTACCTTTTCATCCACTTTCAGCTTATTTTATTCTTTTTCTCCAGTGGTAATATAGGATTTTATTAGACAGAAAGGAATATCGAAGGAATAAAAAGCACCAGAGCTTCTGGCAAGGGGGAAGCCTCAAGTCAGAAGTCTCTCCCATTTTCAGTTTAATTGAAGAAAATGCTGTACACATTGAGATAGGAAAATGTTTAAAGTATATGGATGTGTTTTTATCTATTTTTATCACTTCAAACCATGAAAAACTGTTGAACCAAATCTCTGTAATTCTCATACTTCAGACACTGACATGATTAGTCTGGGTTCTTATTCCTACAACTCGATTCTCAAATTGAAAAAAAAAAAAAAAAAGAAAAAAAGAAAAAGAAAGGAAAAAAAAAAAGACTGTACCTTTTAGTTCCATTAGGCTTAATTTGGGCAGATGCAGCTTCTGTGGGGCTCAGTGGTACCAAGCTCTGTGTGTGTAATAAATTTATACTAACACTTGTTTCTTTCTAAACTATAAAGAAACCTTCGAAAAATATCATAAAGATTTCTTCCTGGAAAAAATGTTTTGTGATCTGAGAACTGCTGATTGTTCAGAGGCTTTGATTGCATTGACCAACAGTCATTGTTGCCTGAATTGATAATGATCATTGCTGCTGCTTCCTGGAGCTTAACGCGCTTTGCTTTTTTGGCTCTAACCTCTCTCGGCTAGATGAGCTTCCCCAACTGGTAACCCTTCCACACCCCAGTCTTCATGGACCAGAGATCTTGGATGTTCCTTCCACAGTTCAAAAGACCCCTTTCATCACCAACCCTGGGTATGACAATGGAAACGGTATTCAGCTTCCTGGCACTTCTGGTCAGCAGCCCAGTGTTGGCCAACAAATGATCTTTGAGGAACATGGTTTTAGGCGGACCACACCACCCACCACGGCCATCCCCGTAAGGCATAGGCCAAGACCATACCCACCGAATGTAGATGAGGAGATCCAAATTGGTCACGTCCCCAGGGGAGATGTAGACCATCACCTCTACCCTCACGTTCTGGGACTCAATCCAAATGCCTCTACAGGACAAGAAGCTCTCTCTCAGACAACCATCTCTTGGACCCCATTCCAAGAAAGTTCTGAGTACATCATTTCATGTCATCCTGTTGGCATTGATGAAGAACCCTTACAGGTAATTCTCTCTTCCCTGCTGATGGGGCAGCCCAGAAAGGAGCAAGGTAACTGAAGTAGCCAGCACTCTGATAGAAAGTAGCGCCTCTCCTAGGGTATCATAGAAAGAGGTTTTATAAAATCTCAGTATGGCTCCACTTTGGAGGGTGCACCAGAAAGCATAATAAGCTTTTACATAAGGGGGGAAATCATTTCTATTCTCACACATGTGGGGCTCTTTCATGAGACCAAGAGATAGTTCTAGAAAAAGAAAAATGTTCTACCTGAATTTACATTTTTATGGAGAAGTCTAAAACACCATCTTTGCAGTTTGTCCTTGAAAAAGATCACTATGTACAATTTGTCTAAAGGAAAAGAACCTAGGGGAAGCTGTACGTAGCAGCTGTGGTAAAGTGATTGGTTCTCTAACTGAAGCTTCTGTTCTTCGTCTTGCTGATAGCGACTTTTGTTGTGTTCTTACTTTTTAGAAAGTGGCAGAATTTTAAACACTGACTATAGTGTGGGAAATGTATGGGCTTAAAAACATGAGTCTGAAGATTTGCTGAATTATTTTAAGTACTTTGTGTCAGGGTACACTATAACCTTACATAGCGTGACTATGTCCCCATATAGCGCAGTGCATATATTTTATGTGAAGGGGACATGGCAGGGTTTCCAAAGGGTTTTCACGGACCAGTACTGCAATGAGATAAAGCAGAGGCCATCTCCAGTATTCCTGAGGGCTCCTGGTAACCATGCAGCCCCCATGTTTTGGGGAGGAGACTGGCAGAAATGATACCCCTCACTCAGCGGGTCAGGACCCCTACACCATCCCTCTTCCTGTGTCTCCTTTTGCTATGTTTAAACACTGCGGGTTACTGGTAAGGGACTATACCTCAATGTAATGCTTTCTCCTCTGCTTTGGATGTATCAAAATTGCAGTTCCGAGTTCCTGGAACTTCAACCAGTGCCACACTAACAGGCCTTACCAGGGGGGCCACCTACAACATCATAGTGGAGGCGCTGAAAGACCAAAAGAGGCACAAGGTTCGGGAGGAGGTCGTTACCGTGGGTAACTCTGGTACGTAAGCACGTGTCATTCAGGCACATGCTCCCCTCTGGATGAGGCCAGAGATGGCTTTTTCTGTTGACTGTCCCTTTGTTGCTGTTTCCTTTTATCTTTGGAAAATAATACTGCTGGTCAACATGAAGTAAAGGAGCAGCTGCAAGTTGCTACTGTATCCTGGTGTCTTCACAAAATGCTTATTACATCACTGACAGTCTTTCAAATGGTGAGATGATGGTAGACCAGGAAGGGACTTCAAGTATTATTTAGTCCGACAATCTTGAGTCCTTGCTAATGAGTGTCTGTGTTGACCTGGGATAGAAGTTTCCTGATGCCTTTTCCCAGTCCTTCTCCATCTCACCACACTGCTGTCCTCTTGAATGATTCTTAAGTGACAAAATGAATTACCTGCCCCCTCTGCAGACATTAGGGACAGCTGGCTTCTGTTCCTGATATAAAATGGTACAGATATGGCCTATTTCTGTCCAAAGAACTCTTTTATTCCAATGCTAATTCTATTTTTTTCCTTTCTGATTATATAGATGCAATAGAGGTTAAAAGATCATTGACTCGTCTTTGTAGCACCTGGAAGGTCCTTTTAAACCAGTTATGTACCACTGGGCTTTTCAATTTGCTGCAGGTGCAGATTCACCAAAGAATATGAGTTAGGAATAACTAAAACTGTGAATCCTGAATCTTCCAATGGGAGGGTTCTCTATTCCACATCAGCCAAGGGTGCTAAGTTCTGTCTTTACCAAGTGACAGGTTTTATTCCTAGGGGCAGTTAGTTAATTTCAGCCTCCTTCCTCATCTGTGTTATTTTACATGTATAAATAATACCTGTGAATGAAGCAGTTGAGTATTTGGCCAGGGGGCGTGGGGAGGTTATTTTGTGTTTGTTGTATTACTTATCTTTTGCCTTTCTGGTTTTACTAGTAGAATGTCACATGGAGTCTTCAAAATCACAAAGATCTTTGTGTTTTTCTACATCATTTTTAAAAAACAAATTTGTCTCTCTAACTTTAGTTAGGGTAGAATCTTAACTCCTGGCTCATTTTTGGGTGTTGAAACCACTAGTAATAGTTTAAGCTCCTTCCATTTTTCTTTTCAACTCTTTATTCCCAGCAGCAATATTCTTCATTCTAACCAGGTTCTCCTGGCTTTTAAACATCTCAGAATTCGTAGTGCTCTGAAACCATTTTCTTGCAGGGTGATGCCTTTTAAAAGTATTAGGCGCTTGAAATATCCATTGCTTTTGAGCTTTTGATTTTTGCACTGTAAAAAGAAATATACATGGTGGGATTTAAAGTCAATTAGTTTATTTAATTTTTAGAGAATAATTTGAGACATGCTTTGTTTTCATAGATTATTTTAAAATAAGCTTTTCCAAATTATAAAGAAACAAAATCATAAGTAACATGAAGAGACTCTGTTACTTATTTCTCAATCATCTATATCCCATTGCTATATCTTATTTAAAACAGTTGATTTTATTGATAAGGAAAAGCAATTTTGTCATTATAATAACACTGGGTAAAAGTATAGGACTTCTGCATTATTATGCAAAAAATGCAATATTAAAAGTGAAAATTGCATTAAAGTGGCATGTTAAAAAGCTAAGACTTTTTTTTTGTATTATAAGCAAAAGATAGCCTCTAATATTATTCTTCATTTAGTGAGCACTTTCTGTTTGCAGAGTACCAACGTTTTGAATTCATGACCTCCTATAATCTCCATAAGATACCCAGGAGTTAGGAATATTTTTATGTTTGTCCCTACATTGAAGATGAGAGAAGTGAGGTGGAGAGACTTTAAATAATTATCCCGAGGTCCCCCAGTACCAATGGAGGGGCATTGCCAGTCTCTGTTTATCCCTCTGAAGTTCTTAACTAGCTTAAATTGCCTTAAGATCTGTTCCAAGTTCTATAAAGTAGATTTGTCAGAAATGATCATTCTTTAGAACTGAAAGCAAAAATGAAAGACGGGCTTCTTTTAAGATGCCCATGGCGGGGTCTGCTGGCACATCTAAGCATCATTGTTAGAGCAGCTGCTGCCTTGATAGAACAGACGAGTGCCTCTCAGCTCTACCAGGATTTATGTTTTAGATTAGGTCATTGTATACACTATTTGGTTTTCTGCTTATGTTCCCAAACCACCAATAGGATGTCTTTTTTTTACTTTTTCCCTCCTTTTCTTCATAGTCAACGAAGGCCTGAACCAACCTACAGATGACTCCTGCTTCGACCCGTACACTGTTTCTTACTATGCCGTTGGCGAGGAATGGGAGCGGTTGTCTGACTCTGGCTTTAAGCTCTCGTGCCAGTGCTTGGGCTTTGGAAATGGTCATTTCAGATGCGATTCATCTAGTGAGTAGTTGCTGTGTCCATCCACGTGTCTGTTCATCTCTTCCAGTTCCCTGCATTTGCACTAATGTACCAAGATGCATGTTTGGCAGACACAGGCTCTTCCAAACATGAAGCAAACAAGACAACACTGTTTGACTCAAAGTAATATTTTGCATCATAAAAAAAAAAATGATGGGAAATTTTACTTGTTGGATATTGCTTCATTTAAGGATTATATGCTGATACCGCAATCACTTAAAAATAAGACTCTGGTGGTAGTTTAGTTTTTCAAATTTTCTATTAAAACTAATCAACAAAATCAAATTTTTTTTTTTTTCTTTTGGAGACAGAATCTCAAGCTGTCACACTGGGTAGAGTGCCGTGATGTCACAGCTCATGGCAACCTCAAACTCTTGGGCTTAAGCGATTCTCTTGCCTCAGCCTCCCAAGTAGCTGAGACTACCGGCGTCCGCCACAATACCTGGCTACAAAATCAAATTCTTTAGAGTCAAGTCTAATTAAGAATATCAGGCTGGGTACAGTGGCTCACACCTGTAATCCCAGCACTTTGGGAACCTGAGGCAGTGGGATTGCTTGAGGTGAGGAGTTTAAGGGCAGCGTGGGCAACATAGGGAGATCCCATCTCCACAAAGAAATTAAAAACATTAGCTGAGCATGGTTGTACAAACTGACAGTCCCAGCTACTTCAGAGGCTGGGGCAGGAGGATCACTTAAGCCCAGGAATTGAAGGCTGCAATGAGCTATGATGGTACCACTGCACTTCAACCTGGGCTACAAAGCAAGACCCCATCCCTTTAAAAAGAGAGAGGGAGAGAGAGAGAGAACAGTGACACTAAGAAATTCCAACTCTTTTTTAATCTTTTGTGTGGAGTAAAGCTGGGGATGAATATTCAACAGTCTCTTTCAATAACCTACATGTCATATTACACATACACTCTCACATCACACATACACAGCCCAACCAACTTGAATAGCACTACATATATAAAAGAAAAATATAGATAATCTGCTTGTAGATAGTTAGAATCAACTTCAATTTAAAAATATTTGATTTTAAAAGTATATAGAGGATGGCGCCTGTGGCTCAGTGAGTAGGGTGCCAGCCCCATATACCGAGGGTGGCGGGTTCAAACCCAGCCCTGGCTGAACTGCAACCAAAAAATAGCCCGGCATTGTGGCAGGTGCCTGTAGTCCCAGCTGCTCTGGAGGCTGAGGCAGGAGAATCGCGGAAGCCCAAGAGCTGGAGGTTGCTGTGAGTCCTGTGATGTCATGGCACTCCACCGAGGGTGGTAAAGTGAGACTCTGTCTCTACAAAAAAATAAATAAATAAATAATAAAATAAAAGTGTATAGAGGTTTTAACTTTCAGATTCTTTTCTTAGTTAAAGTGACCCTAGGAATTATCTATTACTCTTTGAGAGTTAGTATTAGAATTTATAAGCTTTCCATTTATTCTTTGGCTTAAGGAGATGTGATTATTATGAACAATTCATTCATTTTTGCAGATGTTCACCATCATGCCTCCTATAGACATAAAGAAATCATATTCTACAGTAGTAAAATAACAGGATTAAAAAAAAATTTTTCAAAGTATTTTGCTTAATTTGCGTATGTGAAATGGTTTAATCCAGACTGAAATTTAAAAAAACAACCAATATTTTCAGTGTAATCGTCTGTCCTATCTGAACATGAAAAAGGAGAGCCGTAGAAGGGTCACATACTGTTCAGGGGTTGGGCATTGTTGCATTTGAAGTCAACCGGATGTTTTTTTGGCTTCTAAAATTGAACTACTTTAAAGTTTGCATATTTATCACCTGTGAAAGTACGTGGTGCAATTGTGGGAGCAGTGCGCTAAGTCCATTTAGGTGATTCTTTGGCTTAATTTACATAATATTTGTTTAGATATCACAATTGTCTAATTTCCTTATTTTCTAGCATAAAGAAGACTGAATTATTGATAAAATGAAAATAGTATGTTGTTGCAGAAACTTCTCAAATGTTTTATGTTAGTATAAACCTTGGAGATTACAAAGTCATCTTTTATGTGTAGTAGTTAAAGATCGATAACATGTGGCTTTGGGATGGTTCTCAGAACCAGCGTGGTACTTGTGGGGATAATTACCACTGACTGATCTTTATGTTTGTTTTTGTATTGTTTTGCTACCAGGCTGGCTTTTTACTCTTCCATTAAGGGGTGCTGGCATGTAGAAATCAGCTGATCATTCTTTCATGGTTAATTGAATCATTTTGTATCTAGAGTCCCTGCAGGGCATAGGCGAAAGTAATTTTTTGCCTACGATCTGTTCCTCAAAGACAACTCCAATCCTACTTTAGTTTTCTACCATTTTAAGGTTTAATAGTGAGAATTCAAATGAAAGTCATTGATTAGTCTTATGACATGATGGTGGCACAATAAACTGGATCTTAAAATGTCCTAGAGAATGTTAAATGGCAAAAACAATATTTTATAATTCGTCCAAAAAAATGATAATGAATATGACCTTTCTTTGTCACCCCTTCCAGACATGCCTTGGCTTTAAAACTCTGTGGTTCACTCACCATCTTGGGAGTTATAACATACAAATAACTTTTTGCTCCCAATTTTCCCCACTGTTACAGAATGGTGCCATGACAATGGTGTGAACTATAAGATTGGAGAGAAGTGGGATCGGCAAGGAGAAAACGGCCAGATGATGAGCTGCACGTGTCTTGGGAATGGAAAGGGAGAATTCAAGTGTGATCCTCGTACGTCACCACAGATCATTTTTAGTGCCTCGTTAAGCACTCCCACTTTCATTTTTGGGCCGTAACTCTTATTCACAGGAAAGATTGGAGGCTTGAGGTCTCCTTGAGGAGTGAACAGCGGGTTTGTTAATCTTTTGATTTGGGAAAAGCGGAGACAAGCTTCAAAAAAATAATCCATGATTTAATGTTATTACAGGGCACTTTAGCACTTTTCCAACCTGAATATTTTGACCATTATCTGCAGTGAAATGTTACAAGGAAGCTTTATGGGTCTGTGGATTCAACCTTTAAAATATGATTTCCATCTTCGTGTTGGACCCTTTCCAATTTGTTAGAACTAGTTTTCGGAAAGGCTGCCCTACGATCCGTGTAGCGGGACCTCTCTCCTGAATGATTCACATGAATATGTGGGGGGCTTGGGCTGTGACAGTGTAGATTTAGGACACAGATAGAACCACCCCTATGTCAAGTCTGCGTTATTGTTCTCAGCCTTCTGTGCTTCTGACTTGTGCCTAGATGAGGCGACCTGTTACGATGATGGAAAGACGTACCACGTAGGAGAGCAGTGGCAGAAGGAGTACCTGGGTGCCATATGCTCCTGCACGTGCTTTGGAGGCCAGCGGGTAAGGGCAGACACACCAGGCCAGGCCCCCTGCAGTTCAGCCATGATAAAGGAGAGGCCCCTGCGCTGGTGTGCGGCCCACTCAGGTTTGGCAGAGCCCCTTCTGAAGTGTCCAAACACTGCATTTCCTTCTGGCACACAGCTTCAGACGGAAGACTCTGGACTTGCTTCTCCAACTCCTTGGCAGCCTCAGGGCCCCCACGCTCCCTCCCCCCAACCACCTCTCTACCCCCCACCCCCGCTGTACTCAGTCTGTCTCTATTCTTCAGCAACTAAACTGCCAAATGCTGAGCAGTGCTGGGCTTCCAGCTCCATTCCACTGGACAGGCGTCTCTGTGGCATCATTGCTAAATATTTGGGATAACTTCTCTATACCCTCTCTCCATTTCAAAACAGGTCCTACTTATAGGTCTAGTGCTGTACTGAGTTAGATGGCACCAACAGAGGGTGGGCAGTGGTCCTTGCTCTTACTGATATAGTTGAAAACATAAAATTGTATATACATTGCAAAGTCGAGCTAATTAAATAAGTTTCTAATTTACTAATACAGTTCTAGGTAGGCTGGAATTAGCAAGAAAGAGAAGCATGAATTGGCTGGAGTTGAGGATGGCTTAGATGCGGTTGGGTTGGGAGAAGCAGCAAATAGACAGACAGCACACTCCCTGGGGTAGGAAGGAGCAGGGCCGGAGAGGCTCCAGGGAGCCACCTCTCTGCCTGCTGTCTTCTCAGAAGAAATTAGAGGGGAAGTGAATTATGGAGGGCCTTGGGAATCTGTTACTGAAGTGTACTTCTCAACTATTTCTGACATCTGCTATACTTTCAATTCAGTATAACAAAAAATGCTAGGTCTTCCTAGTATTATTTGAAGTATCAAGATGAAATGACTCTTGTAACTCAAATGAAAGCAGCAGAACAGGACAGTTCTTTGTTTTCAATAAAGATAACAGATAGCTCCCCAAATTCTGATACATGAGGAGCAAGCCTTGCCCACACAAGGGTGAGATTCATGATGTGTTTAGTACTGAATAATTACAAGTGCTCAAGATTCAAAGGAGCACCATGTTAGTCTTTTGGAAAATTAATCTGGCAGCAGAAAAGGGTCTTGGGGGGCCAGTCTCTCTTCCACTTTGGGCAGCCCATGGAAGCTACTCTGATGTTATTCCACCCCTGGAGGTTAGGTGGAGAGGGACTTGTTCCCAGTTCTGATGGGAGAGAAACTGTGGAAACTGTGTGAATTTCTCTCTCCCTCTCTCAATAACTCTATAAGAGTCTGGGATCATAGTATTCAGTCATCCTCATATGAAAATGTGTGATGGAGAGTGAATTTATTGGGAAATAGATTTCTATCTCGTTCCAGCATCTTCTCATTATTTATGCATATATGAAACCTTTCATGTGTTTATACCCATGCTGTTCTCAAGTAAGGTGCTCGATAAAGAACATTTAAGACAGTGGGAGCTGTTACGTTCTCATATGAAAGTATGATTCATTAATTCTGTAATAGGCATTACCTGTGTTGTATTAGGTATTATGGGGAATCTGCTCTTAAATGGAGAAATATGTCCAAAATATTTAAATTATAATATAAAAACAAGATTATATTATTTAGGGTTCTTTTAGTCTTATGAGAAAAGTCCATTCAAGTTAGACAAAAATGACTCACATAATAATGGAAAAGTCACAGAATCTACCAGCTTCAAGGGCTGTGCCAGCACCGGCCTCCGGAGTCACCCTCCCCATACACCTTCTCCTGCCCTGGCTTCTCTCTCCAGAGGGTGCCTTCTCCTAGTGACGTTAGTGTGCTCCAGTTTTGTTTCCTTCCAACTCAGGAAACACAGTGACAGCAAAAATCTCAGGGGTCAAGCTCATTGGCCTAGCTTGGTCCTGTTCCCGTCTCCCATTCTGTCTCTGGCCAGGTGAAAGGCTACCATGCCACTGGCTGGAGAGGTTTAGGAAGGTTGGAAAGAATGTGGCCAGTAGTCACCCCATATCCTGGGCCGCAGCCCCAACTCTACTATGTGACCTCCCGCTTCCTCTGAGCAAGTCACTTCTCTCCCCTGAGTCTCTTTTTCCTTTTCTGTAAACTGAGGGTGTTTGTCCCTGTGATCTCAAGTCCCTTCTAAAATCTCCAGGATTCTGTGAAAACCTCCCTGTCATTTAGTGCATAAAGCTTACTGAGGAAGTTGGGACTGGAAGGAGCCTTAGTGGGCAGGTGGGTTTTGAATACAGAGAAGAGAGGACACTTCAGAAGAAAGGAAAAGCATAAACAGACAGAGGTAGGTACAACGTATGGTAGTGAGGCAAAACAGGAGTCAGAGAAGCATGGAATCATCACCAGAATGTCCTCACCATTAACTGCTTATATTTTGCTAGTATGTAAGAGCTAATTTTTTTTCTTTAACTTAAGCACTAAGTTATGATGTCCTTGGGTTGTCACAAACCCCCTATGACTTCATGCCTCTACTCTCTCAGGGCTGGCGCTGTGACAACTGCCGCAGACCTGGGGCCGAACCCAGTCCTGAAGGCTCCACTGGCCACTACAACCAGTATTCTCAGAGATACCCTCAGAGAACCAACACTGTGAGTGCATTTGCCCCAAGAGTGCCCCTCCCCTGAATACCATTACATCCCTACCAGAGAGTCTCTTTCTGTGGGTACCTTTCTTCCAAATGACCCAAATTTTCTTTATTTAAAAGCCTTAAAATTTATGAGGGGAATACTGTATTCTATAATGTAATTCAAGTTATAAGTAACTAAACTTTTGAACAGCTCTTATTGACTAGTAAATTGCTAAGGTGCTTGAAACTAGAAAGAAACATTATCCTGATCTCTAAGTTCCCACTGCCTCACACTTTTTTTTCTGTACACTTTACAGTATTTGCCACTAATTTTTCTCTTCTTCCATTTTTGACAGAATGTTAATTGCCCAATTGAGTGCTTCATGCCTCTAGATATACAGGCTGACAGAGATGATTCCAGAGAGTAAATGTTTCCAAGCCAGAGGAGCAAGCATGTCTCTGCCAAGGTCCATCCAGACTGGAGTGATGTTAGCAGACGCCACCTTGGAGTGCTTGTTTCTTTCTTAAGCCCTTTGCTCTGAAGCAAGTTCTCCAGCTTCAGCTCAACTCACAGCTTCTCAAGCATCGCCCTGGGAGTGTTTTGAGACTTTTCTGATAAATGAAGGCAGTACATTGCCTGTTCTGCTTCAACGTAGTCAATACCGCTCAGTATTTTAAATGAAATGATTCTAACACGTGATTTGGTTTGGGATCAATAGGAAAGCATATGCAGCCAACCAAGATGCAAAATGTATCGAAATGACATGAACCAAAATTTAAGTAGGAAAGGTACCCAAACACTTCTGCTTTCACTTATCTGCCTGGTCTGCAGTACTGCAGGACGGCATGACCTTGTTACTGTGATATTTAAAGTATCTACAGTACTCACTTTTTCCAAATGATTCTAGTAATTGCCTAGAGATATCTTTCTCTTACCTGTTATTTATCAATTTTTCCCAGTATTTTTATATGGAAAAAAATTGTATGGAAGACACTTAGTATGCAGTTGATAAGAGGAATTTGGTATAATTATGGTTGGTGATTATTTTTTATACTGTATGTGCCAAAGCTTTACTACTGTGGAAAGACAACTGTTTTAATAAAAGATTTACATTTCACAACGTGAAGGTCATTCTATTTTATTTATATAAGACATTTGGGGAAATAATTCTCATAAATGTTCTTTTTCTTTTCAATTCAGCAAACACTTGAAAATCTATTTTGTATAAATAGGGCTTTCTAATTCTTGTTGATTTCAGTACAAGATTTTTGAAGTCTGTTGCTACAAAAACACAGATGCATTTTTGTCATTTCCATCCCTTAAGTAATGGAGACAGCCGTATATTTTCTGCTTTGGACAATTTCAGTAACTCCATTATTTATTGAACTTGCTAGCTCATTCTTCAGAAATAACCTTTAGTTGCTTTTTTCTAACCATAGTAATCCTTCTTTCTCTCCCTCCTCCTGTCCTTCCTTCCTTGAATGAACACCTATCCAAAGAGATTCCTTGCAAGGAATATAAAAAAGATGACTAAGCTGTTTAAAGCACTTGGCTAGAATAGTGTAGAGTTTTGTCTAGGGGAAAGCCCTGGGTTATAATAACCCCAATCCAACTCACTTTAGCTGCTACTTGTAGCCTGACTGGATCATCTCTCAGCCGAGCGAAGTTTACTTACTCCTGGTCTGCAAAGGTTTAACAACATTGGGGAAATGACAAAACTTTGGGACTAAATCTGACATTCAGAAGAGTATAAAAAATACTGGCACTGGAAATAGTTGACGATTAGCAGACTAAAAATAGTAGTTCATAATACACAAAACATGGAAAGCACCTTTTAAATGTACTGCTTACAATGAGAAAGTATTTCAATAAATACCTGTCAATGAATATCAAGACTAAATACAGAAAGAGATTTCCTCATGGTTCATTTTTGTTTGTTTAAAAATAAATCCTTATTCACATTTAAATTGATTTACAGTTTATAAAATGCTTTGACATTTAGAATCTCATTTGGGGGTTATTTATATCTTAATTTTATGGAGAACACATCATATGAATTTTCCTTAGCATAACATACCCCCAGACCCTAGACTTCTAAACATTATTAATCTTTGCAGTTTTTTTTTTTTTTGGCTGGGGCCAGGTTTGAACCTACCACCTCCAGTATATGGGGCCAGTGCCCTACTCCTTGAGCCACAGGCACCACCTCAAAACATTATTAATCTTAAAGTTCTTTCAAGCCAATAGTTACTAAGACAAGGATGTCCAAACTTTTTTTTTTCCTTTGCCACACCCTGGAAGAATAAGTTGTTTGGGGCCACACATTAAATATACAAACACTGATAAGTGGGGAAAACAGTTCATGCATACGTTTTGTGGTATGGAACAGCACAGATAAGCAAAACAAGTTCTCACAAAATCAGCATTCGGCCCAGTGGGCCACACATAGGGCATCCCTGTACGGAGATAATTATATATATTTTCTTTTCTTCTTTTTTTTTTTTTAATCATGGAAAGTAAAGATCAAGATTATAAATGACTGTCTCACATATCTGGGTCACTGGTCACTGGAGAGGGAATATGATTCAATACCCATCTGTACTATGTGGTGTAGAACAACCTACTGCAAACATGCCCAGATGGTCCTCCCTCTCCCTAGGTGAGGTGTAAGGCAGGCACTTCAGCTAGCTCTTGTTTAAAGGTCTACTCAAAACATAAAAGAAGAGCAGCTTGGGGTGGAGAGTAATTATGCTTCAAACCACTTGCCTTTGTAGTTACAAACATAAAAAGATTCTTTCAAAAATTTACTTTCAGTAAATCCAATTGGACCATATTAATTAAATGGAAAGCAAGCCCTTTAACTACTTATATGCTGAGATGTAAAAATCACAAGCTCCACAATTAAGACAAAAAAAAAAAAAAAATCCACCTTTTTCAGAATGCCTGATGGATTCTCAAAAGGAATATATTAAACTTACATATTAACCTTAGAACAAATTAAACAAATGTAAATAGCCTTTCTGGGGCTCAGCGCCTATAGCTCAGAGGCTAGGGCGCCAGCCATATACACTGGAGCTGGCAGGTTCAAATCCAGCCTGGCTTGCCAAACAACAATGTCAACCACAAAAAAAAAAAAAAAAAAAAAAAATAGCTGGGCATTTTGGAAGGTGCCTGTAGTCCCAGCTACTTGGGAGGCTGAGGCAAGACAATTGCTTAAGCCCAAGAGTTGGGAGGTTGTGATGCCACAGCACTCCACCAAGGGTGACATAGTAAGACTCTGTGTCAAAATAAATAAATGAATAAATAGAATTGCCTTTCTGTTTTAGCATCACTATATAAAAACAGTAAAACTTTCTTTTCTACTGACTGACTCTCAGCAAAATCATTCAAATATGAGAATCAAGTAACTCCAAAAATCATTTATAGCTTTTACTGACTTATGCTATTGCTTCCTCTGAGAGCTGTTTTAGGGAGGCCTGATTGAAAAGGCACAATTAAAAGACAAATCTGGATTTAGGCAAGAAAAGGACAATTCAAGAGAAATCAGATAAACCTAGTAAATATTATCAGCCTTTAAAAAGAAAAAAATCATAGTTTGAAGATCTACATTGCCTTGTTGCACTTGATTTGTAATGAAATTTATTATTAGGTATTTATATTGTTTTCAGCTCTAATGACCTAAGTGAATTATGCAAATAAGTCCATATAATAATATCATTATAAGCCTGGAAGGCATCCTTTTTCTGGAGGTGAATAAAGAAATGATCAGGTGGAAATTACAAGTATAGGAAATGATTTTTCTATTTAATTATATTTCCATTGAAAATTCAATTCCATTTCCAGTGGTATGAAACTCATTAAAGTGATTAAGAAACATCACTTCAGCAAATTTAAGTGCTGGAATTGCTTCCTATTTAGTAATTCCCCATTACTGTGGTGGGGAACATAGCAGACTACAATTAAAAAAATCCCATTTTCAGAGGATACAATTCAACTATTAAAAAAAAAACCCACTGTTGGGACTTTTCGTGTTTGGAAACATTTAAAGATTACCATGAAGGCTGATAAATCAGGAGAGACACAAAGATGACCTTGTGCTAACTAAGAAAGGTCTTTTTCAAGAGTGTTCAGCACATACACTTGAAATGTGAGTTATTTCAATTACCACACTGTCATCTCCACATCCTCATTAAAATAAAAAATTCAATTTGAATTGCAAACAAAAATCTATATAAAATATAAATGAAGAGAAGAAAATACTCTAAGTAGCAAAAGAGCAAAGGAAACCAGCTTTGGCTGAAAGCCCCATATGGGAAGTTCCTTTTTTAACATCCCCCAGCAGAGTCAGGGACGAGATATTAAAGCCTGTTTTACATTTCCTTGAATTCCTTTTTACTTATTCTTTAGAGACATATAGGTTTTAACAATCTTAGGAGCCAAATTTGTCTTTCAAATAGCTCTTGTGTGGAACTCCCAAAGGCTTGAAATCAGCATTGGTTGAGGCTTCCCCAAGCAGGAGGCTGGGGGTGAAGGTCAGGATTCCCTGCGCTCCCTGAGTTAGGTGCCCCGTCCTGCAGGCTGCCCACCACACTGCTCCCCCTGCAGGCTGCCCAACATACTGCTCCCGTAGGAGGAATACATCAAAGGCCAAGAGCTCTCCCACTAAGCTCTTCCCAAAGCATAAGGTAGCCTTTGCCAGGAGAAGGCTGGGCAGAACTTTCTGAGGAAACCTCCCCATCTCTGAAATTCAGCCTTAGGTGTAAGGCGCTGAGCCAAGTACTGAAAGTCTGCTTTTTGACTCAAAAATATGTTACTTTGGTGGAGGAATTGGAACCCCCATACATTGCTGGTGGAAATGTAAAATGGTGCAGCTGCTGTGCAAAACAGTCTGGCAGCTCCTCAGGCCATTAAATGTAGGGTTACTATATGACTTTGTGATTCTATACCTAGATCTGTGGATCATTACAAAAGTTTTGAGATAACACAAAAATCAGGAAACATAAAATCTGCATGGATGGACAAATGAAGCCCCCCCCCCCCAATCCCCTGGCATCACAGAAAAAGCTAAATAAGTTTAAACATGCACAGGTGAATCAGAAAGGACGCTGTCAATTGTGTTTCTTGGAGATGAAATAATGGGACTATAACACAGTCTGTCTCAAAACTTTTGTAGTGACCCACATGTGTATTCAAGAGAACTGAAAACACGTGTTCACATAAAAACTTGGACACAAACATAGAGGCAGCATTAACAATAGCCAAAAGATGGAAACAACTCTAATGTCCTTCAACTTCTGAGTGGATAAACACAATATGGTATGTCTATACAATGACGTATTTGACCATAAAAGGACTATACATGCTATAACATAAACCTTCAAAGCATTATGCTAAACTGAAGCCGGAAACAAAAGGGCACTTTTTTTTTTTTTGAGACAGAGCCTCAAGCTGTCACCCTGGGTAGAGTGCTGTGACATCACAGCACACAGCAACTTCCACCTCCTGGGCTCAAGCCATTCTCCTGCCTCTACCTCCCAAGTAGCAGGGGCTATAGGCACCCACCACAATGCCCGGCTATTTTTTGGTTGCACCTGTCATTGTTGTTTGGTGGGCCCCAGCTGGATTCACCAGCTCAGGTGTATGTGCTGGTGCCTTAGCAGCTTGAGCCATAGGCACCAAGCCAAAAGGCCACACATTGATCCCAGTATCTGTAGAGGCAGCAGGTGGATTGGTGGTCTCCAGGAGCTGGGGAAGGGGCTGTGGGCAGTGACGGCTAACAGGTACAGGGTTTCTTTTTGGCATGATGAAAATATTATGGGACTAGATAGTGGCAATGACTGCACAATTGTGATTATTTTTAAAAACCACCGAATAAAGTACTTTAAAATGGTCAAAATGGCAAATTCTATAAATTTTACTTCAATAAAAAATAAAAACAATTTAATTACAAAGATATTTTTAATATTCTTTTGCTCATTGATAAGAAGTGAGGTATGAGAAAAGAGAGTACAGGAAGGTTGAAGGAGCTCAGAAACTTTTTGGCTATTAACAAAACCATCCATAAATATACATCTAGTATTTTTCATAGTAATTTCCATACCTTAATTTATCTTCCAACACTTCCCTGGCTTTCATATACACAAAAGCTTTATGAAAACAATAACTAGCACTCTTTTCCAGACAACATCTATCATGTCCCAGGTGGTGTCCTTCCTGGGTAGTGTCCTAAGTGCCCTTAATATTTTGTCTTATTCCCTCTTCAGAGCAACCTTTAGATAAATATTGTCATTATTGTCACCTAATGTCACCAAGCTTGTCAGTAGCAGAGCTGGGACTTGAACCTGACAGGCTAGGTCCAGGACATGTGCTTTTAAGTGGCAAGCTATTCAGCCTCATTTTATAGAAGAAACAAACTAAGAAGTTAGGGCATGTGCCCAAGATTGCCCAGCTGCTGAGTGGCAAAGATAGGGCTGTAATCAAGGCTAGACAGGAACGTGGACAGCTGCTGGCAAAATTTCATTTCTTGACCTGTTGGTGGTGACATGGGTGTTGGTTTAAAAATTCCTTAAATGGTAGACATTTGTTTCATGAACTTTTCTATGTCTATGATTTACTATCATCTTCTTTTACAGATAAATTTGTGCCTAGCAGTGTTTAGCAAAAATGTTTCAGAGTGTCCAAGACAGAAGGCACTGGGAGCGTAACGCCCTGCAGGTTTTTGTGCTCTGAGGAAGGGACACGACTGTGATTTAGAAAGAGGTGCCCTGGAGAGAAGCAAGTGTGTCCTCCCAGGGGCTGAGTTCATGAATGAATAAGGGGGATCTTTCCTCCCTGTGCTCCAGGGCCTCCCCCAATTTAAGTACACTCTTTACTGGTCTAGGTGTTTTATGTTATGGGTCTTTTGCCTGTTTGCATCACAGAAATAACAGATTTAAGATCACCATGCATTTTATTTAAACACCAGTGAAACTCTAGTCTTTTTTTTTTTTTTAATTAAATCATAGCTGTGCACATTGATATGATCATGGGGCATCATACACTAGTTTCATAAACCGTTTGACACATTTTCATCACACCGGTCTACATAGCCTTCCTGGCGTTTTTTTAGTTGTTGTGCCAAGACATTTACATT
>CAUYPK010144586.1:0-23785 GCA_963574355.1 Loris lydekkerianus
TTTTTTTTTTTTTTTTTTTTTTTTTTTTTTTTTTTTTTTGAGACTGAGTCTCACTTTGTCACCTTTGGTAGAATGCCATGGCATCACAGCTCACAGCAACCTCAGATTCCTGGGATCAAGTGATTTTCTTGCTTCAGCCTCCCAAGAAGCTAGGACTACAGGTGCATGCCACAATCCCCCGCTAATTTTAGAGATGAGGTCTAGCTCTGGCTCAGGCTGGTCTCACACCTGTGAGCTTAGGGCAATCCACTGGTCTTGCTTCACAGAGTGCTACGATTACAGTGTAAGCCACTGTGCCTGGCAGCAATTTGATTTTAAAGTTGCTCCAGGGATGACACTTGGCTGCCCCTTTGATTCCTAAATGCAAGTTAGCTAACAACCAAGCCACATAGAGTCTACTGGAAGAGTATGTCATAAACCTCTTCCAGGGAGAAACTCAGGGTTGGATTTTTAAGCCCTTTCTCTACACTTTTTTGGGGTGTATGTGGTGAAGACCCTGGAAAAAGTGGTGTGCTCATATGAAAACACTGCTTTTTCCGCATGTTCTAAATAGATACATACATGCCACTTCCCCTGTTCCCAGAGGTAGGAGGTTTAGGATGCAGTCCTTTGGGTGAAAGTTGTATAAGCTGGGATTTTTAATGTGTGATCAAACTCCTTCCAGGAGGGATTAATAGATCTGGAGTTATGGCTGAGATGATACGGGGGGAAAGTCTTGAGAATGGCTGATCAGCGTCTCGGTTTGGCAGTGGGTTACTATTTTTCTTCTCCTTTTATCCCCCAATATAACTTAGTTAGAAGCCAGGCTGCCAAGTAGCAATGGCATAGTGGGTCACTTCCAGTTTTTATGCCTCCTCCCTGAACTGCTTCCTGAAGATGAAGCCCTCAGAAACACTTGAGTGTCCACATAAAATCCCTCTTTTGTGTGGTCCAGAGAGATACATATCTAATTTCCTTTATTCTCACGGTTGGTAAATTAAGAACTAAACCATGGGAAACCTTATAGTTAATGCACTGTATGTGAGATTGCAATATTCCTCTTCATAGGGAGAAGTTGAGTGTTGGGAATTCCTTTCCTAATTACATGGCACAGTTGCCAGAGCAGGGTCTGTGCCCAAATATGTCTGTCCTAGCTTTTCCTCCACACTCCTTTATTTTATTTTTTAGGGGTGGTGTCTCACTGTGTCACCCAGGCTTTCATAGTTCACTGCAGTTTTGAACTCCTGGGCTCAAGTGATCCTTCTGCCCTCGGGCTCCAGAGAAGCCAGGACTTGACCGGCCGTGGCACCATGCCTGGCTTTCCCATTCATTTGATATGGATGTTTTCTCGGTTGTCCATTGGATAAAAATCTCCCAGTTGGTTTCTGACTTTCTCACAGAGGACGCTGATTCATCAGTAGATGTTTATTTGGTGCATCTGTGAGTTTAGGGAGAGTCAGGAGATTTTTGTTCTTCGTGTTGCTGATGCAACTCCCTACTGTTTTTCACCAGCATCTGTTAATTAACTTTAAACTTACCAGGACTAAAAATATATACTATATTAATAAAACAATGATTGAAGATCTAAATTTCATTAAACCTGCTTTTACCCTTTTGAAATTTTAAATGTCAGACAGATAGAACTTTATTTGCTTCATTATCGTCATCTTTACATAAAATGCAGTATCTTTTTCAGGTGTAAAATTCTTTTCTTCTATTTACAAAGGGTGGAACTTATCTTTATACTTAAAACAATACATAAAGATTTTATCTTGGTACATTTCTTGAGTTTTATTTGAATGTTTCAGGGAAATCAAAATGGCTAAAATCTTTATTTTTTATTTTTTTATTAAATCATAGCTGTGCACAATAATGCAATCATGAGGTACAATTTTTTTATATATATACATATCAAAGATAAGGCTTAATTTATAAACTAGGCACAGTAAAAAATGCACAATAATAGAATAATTATAACAATATATTATACTAAGAATTATATGAATATGTGTTTGCTCTGTCTCTTAGCTAAACTAACTGAAATATGCTAAACTATCACTGCAGATTCAAAAATGAATGTTTATTTTGTAAATTCTCTGCTATGTAAGGTAAAATTCACCAACCAATTGTAATCAGGATAAATGTTCAAATACACACACACACATACACACACACACACACACACTCTACACTATTTGATGTGGAGTTCCACGGAGCTGTAATACCTAACAACCAGAGAAAGTGGAGGAGGTCTACTTTATCTGAAGCTGATGATAAAAAAAAAGGAAATCAATTTGTTACCAGGAGCCTGTCTTAACCTTCAGAGCTACTGCTTCTGATCAGAAAGCTGATCCACTGCTGTACAGCTATTTTTCTTCAGAGTTCATTCTCAATCCCATACAATTATTAATTAGATTTGTAGTTTTTATTCATGACAACATAGCAAAATAAAAGTTGAAACTTCAATCACTTTGTATGGATGAACATTCCAACTGTCCTCTGGGTAGCAATGCTTTAAACATGACAAATGAGCTACAGATAGAACCTAGAAACCTTGCTGGGACACAAGGGGGTGCAAGCTGAAAAGAGATGCACACAATGAATAGATCACTATTAATCTTTTTTTTTTTTTTTTGAAGGAGAGTCAAGATTACAAAATCAGAGAGATAGAGCATATAAGAACTAAATGGGAAGAAATCAGGAAAGACAGATAGAAAAGAGACTTGGAATAACTGAATCAAATCAGATACCATTGTAAGCTCTTAAAATGTTTTAAATTTTTTTATTTTAATATGAGGGTACAAATGATTAGGTTACATTGTTTGTGTTTGTTAGGTCAAGTCCAAGTGGTAGTTGAGCTCTTCTTCACACCCAGGTGGTGTGGTGTATACCCTTATATTGTGCCAACTACATGAGAACTTACCAATCTCCTCTCCCTCCTCTTCTCTCCCAGCTCCTTCCTTCTCCTCCCCCTCCTTTAATTGTATTTTTCTCTTTGTGGGAATGTATTTATTCATCTACTAGTTTCACATTAATATTGAGTACATTGTATATTTACTTTTTCATTTTTGGGATACTTCAGTAAGGAGAATGTTCTTCAACTCCATACAGGTTAATACAAAAAAAGTAAAGATTTTATAAAGAGGATTCTATTGCCAATTGCAGCAACACCAACAATAAATAAGTTGGACAAGATCAAGCTAAAAAAATTGTGCACAGCTAAGGGCACAACAACTAAAGCAAACAGACAACCTTCAGAATGGGAAAAGACATTTGCATGCTACAAAGGACTGAACCAGAATCTACAAATAATTCAAACTAATCAACAAGGAAAGAGCAAACAATCCCGTTTATCTCTGCAGCTCTTTTTATCTTATTTCTTTAAGCACAGAATGAGAGTATACTTGAGACATAGAATCTTTTATGGTCATAAAATATTTTATGTGAGAATAAGATATTTATGATTTGTGTATTTTAATCACCTTCTTGTATCAGTTCTTATTCCAGAAGAATATTTTGAAATTACTTGTTCTTTACATGAGACACTTTGGCTACTGTGAAATATGTAATTAATAGTAATAATGGTGTATCATCCTCCCTGTGTGACTGAGTATGTTCTTTAGAGTGATTTTCTAATTTATTTAATTAATCTATTTGAAATTTTCTTTTAGATAGCAAAAGAAGAATGCAGTCTAAGTCATGTTGAAATTCCCAAGTCATTATTATTGGCCTTTAAACAATTCTTATAAAAAAGCATGTTGAAAACTCAGTAGCTGAAGTAATTTCCTGTAATTCTAAAAAACTAATGTGAGTAGACCAATTTGAATATTTCTGTTACCAATTCCTCCTCTGCATAATCAGTAGAGGCTTGTGAGTTCTAATAAATTCATTTGCATCAGATAGTATGACATTAAAGTAGGAACACAATGTTACAGCAAACATATACCCATGAGCAAATCAGTTCACAAAGTCAAAATTTAAATAACTAGTGGTATGAGTAATTTATATTCTGTATTTTAAAGTTGAAATCAAAGTGTGTTAAATACTATTTTATTCTTGTTATAGCTAAGCAGTACTTCATAGTATGCATATATTACATTTTATTACTCCAATTGTGATTGGTGGGCATTTGGGTTGTTTCATGTCTTTGCAATTGTGAATTATGGTGCTATAAACATTTGAGTGCAGGAGTCCTTTTCCTTAAAATGATCTTTTTTCTTTTGGGTAGATACCCAGCAGTGGAATTGCTGGATCAAATGATCGGTCTACTTTTAGTTCTTTAAGGTATCTCCATACTTCTTTCCGTAGAAGTTACACTAGTTTGAAGTCCCACCAAAAAAGTATAAGAGTTCCTTTCTCTGTGCATCCACACCAGTATCTGTTGCTTTGATACTTTTTAATACAAGCCATTCTCATTGGAGTTAGGTGATAATACATTGTGGTTTTGACTTTCATTTTCCTAATGATTAAAGACCTCTAGCATTTTTTCAAACTATAATAATATCTTTCTGTACAACCTGAAGTGAAGTGAAAACCATTCTTTGAGTGAAACATCACAAGAATAGAGAAACAAACACATGGACTCAATACCAGTTTGGAACTAATTGACCACCACTTAAGAGCACATTTGGAAATATATTTAAATGAAAATCAAGCTGGGGAAAGAGGGAGGCAGAGATGGTAAATTTATAACTATTGAGTATAGTGCACATATGAATTACATCTGAGTGAAGGACACACCCATGTGTATAACTTTGACTCAATCTGTACAAAAACAAAGTATGTAAATAAAACATACCCTCTAATATTCTGAAATGAAAAAGTGGTGTTTCTTAGAACTCAGAATGCATTTTTACATAAGATAACTGAGATAAGAAAGTCTCTTAAATCTATAGTTCCTGATGTACTAATCATGTGGAATAAAAATAATTAAAACAAAGAAAAACATCTTATTGTAATGGAACTCCATATATCAAATGCAAAAGATAAATTAATACTTCTTAAAAAAAAAAAGGTAAAATTTTACAATAATGCCGAGAACCTCCTCCAGGCAGAAATATCCGGTACTGGCTTTGTTTGAATTCCGATCACCAATTTGTACAAGAATTTAATTTTAAAAGACTGGAGATACAGGAAAATGAGATACGAATCACATATGCATTTATATCTGTTGCCTGCCAATATGTATATATCATGAATATTTGCATGTATTGTTAGATCTTGTGAATGTACAGTGAACATGGACAGAGATTAGGAAATATTATACATTCTACTAAGTTTCTCCTTTATGTGATAATATTAATTTTTATAGTGTTATCCAATAAAATAATTTAGCTTCCAGCAATGAACACCAACCTTTGTAAAGATATCATTTTTGAGATCTTAAAGCTGTTAGCATACCTACATATTTATTGAAGGCATCGCTGAGAGATTCTTTCACTTTCTCATTTCGGAGGCTATATATGAAAGGGTTCAGCATTGGTGTCACAATAGTGTTCAACACTGTGGCAAATTTGTTAACATCCATCACACTGCCCTTTCGGGGACGAACATAGATGAAAATGGAACTCCCATAATAAAGTACAACCACAATGATGTGTGAAACACAGGTAGAAAAAGCCTTCTGTCGTCCCTGGACAGAGGGAATTCTAAGGATAGTAATAATAATATAGATGTAAGACACCCCTGTCAGGAGCAAGGAGCCCAAGAGCAACACAGCAGAGGAAATAAAGTCAGCCAGCTCAGCCAGAGATACATCTGCACAGACCAGCTTTAGTACAGGGGCACTGTCACAGAAGAAGTGATTGATTACATTTGGCCCACAAAAGGGCAGAGCAGCAGTTAAAATTGATGATGCCAAAATTGACAAAAATGCACCCACATAGGATCCCAGAAGCAACATTATGCACGTCTGTCTGTTCATGATGATGACATACTTCAGTGGGTTGCAGATGGCAACATATCGATCGAAGGACATGACAGCCAGGATAAAAAATTCCGTGGATCCCAGAAGGAAGTAGAAAAAAGATTGTGTAAGGCATCCCACAAAGGATATTGTTTTAGTGAGGGAAAATGTGTTGGTCAGCATCTTAGGCACCACTGTGGAGGTGATGGCGACTTCAAGAAAGGAAAGGTTGACTACAAAGAAATACATAGGTGAGTGCAGACGGTAGTCACAACACACCAAAATGATGATCATGGTGTTGCCAAGCAGAGATATCAGGTACATGAGCAGGAATGTGGAAAAAAGAAGCATTTCTACTTCTTTCTCATTCTGAAATCCTAGGAGGATGAACTCAGTGACTTGAGTCTCATTTCTGTGATCCATAAAGTTCCTACTTCCATCTGGTATACAAAAACATTTACTTTTGTTACTTGCATTTTAATCATGGAAGCACCTTACTTATATCGGTTAACTGTCTTTTCTTTTTATCAAGAGATGATAATGAAAACAAATGATTGTTTTTATAGTGTATAAACAAGTCCTGAGATGAATTCACAAGATACAAGTGCTCAGATGTGAGATTCATTTATAACAGCTGAATCAGTCTCACATTACATTTAAAACAATGGCCCTTAAGAAAGAGCCCCTGGTGCTCACTTCCATAGCACACATATTAAAATTGGAATGATACAGAGAAGATTAGTATGGCCCCTGCACAAGGATGACACGCAAATTCATGGACCATTTCCTATTTTTACACTAATGGTAAACCAGAAAAAAAAAAAAAAAAAAAAAAGCCCGAGTGTAAGGAATATCACAGTGGATTCAGCTGTTTAACAGTCGTGTGGACAAATGCTTAGCTGTACTCTTTGTAGCAGACATTAGTGCCCTTAACCCATTCAGATGTAAAGGTATTTATTAAAAGTGCTGGCAGATTGTTGCAATGAAATCTAATTCTATGTTGATACATATATGTTTTTTAAGTTCTTTATTATTATTGAGAAGAAAATTTGTTTGAAAAATATACACCTTCTGGGTGAAGGGCTCTACTACAACTTGGACTTTACCTAACAAATGCAAATAACATAACCTAATTGTACCCTCATACTAATATGAAATAAAAAAATACATGTGATTATGTAATAATAAACGTATAACTCCTGACTTATGGGTTCCAGGCTCCACATTGTCAAATGGCCACTACAGAAATTCAGCCTCAAGTAGTCTCCATATGGGATCATGCCACATAGTGAATGAAATTTTCACAGATATTTTTAAAAGATAAAGAATCAAACATATGACTTTATTTAACACAACTGATTATATTCATCTTGAAATATAGACACAGAGTAAATTCTAAGAAAGATGAGTAGAAAAAGTATACTTTCCTTAATTTTGACTTTTTCTTAAGGGAAGCTACAAAAGTCTAATAATGTTTGCTTCATACTAGAAATCAAGGACCAGAGGTACAGAAACAACAGAAACCTTATTGCAGAGAAAGAGTTGTTACTCACTAAGTTGGCATTTTGGAGTTTGTACATTACACTACAGAGCTAACCAAATGAAGGTAAGAATATAGGCTTGGAACAGGGAGTTATTTAAAATCACGAATTATACTACAAATAAAAATGCAACATTTACATGTGTTTGAAGGGGTGAATTTAGATAAGTGGGTATTTTTATTGTTATTTTTCAAAAGATGGGACAGGTAAGTGTTGTAGAGACTTGTTAAAATTTATGATAGAGGGCCAATGCTACACTAAGATAAAAATCTAGTGTCTCTGATATGGTTTTTCTGTGTTTTCTGTCCCAAGTATTTATTGGTCTATTCATTAATTCACTTTTTTCATGTATTTGCTGTATAAAGAGGAAGTAAATACAGAGATAAATTTCTGATACACATATTAAACATTTTAGTTTATAAGGAATGTCTCTATTTCAAAATTCGAGTTTGAACTGTGATTCTACAATAACATGAATTCAGTATTTTAATAAAATAAGCTTATCAACATGGGGACACAAGGTAAAGGACCACCATCAGTGCACGGTTCTATCATCATGTTAAAAGAAAGGAAATAGTGATGGCTCCACCTGGAGGGGAAGTAAAAAGTGATTTTGGACTAAAGCAGGTTAACTTGAATGAGCTTCTCCAATGTGAACAACTGATGATCATCTTGAAGGCACTAGCAGTGTATGACAGAGGCTAACAATTAAGTGTGGACAATAAAAATCCATTCAGTTGTTGGGCCCAATGGCTCACACCTGTAATCTTAGCACTCTGGGAGGTCAAGAAGGGTGGATTGCTGGAGGTCAGGAGTTCAAGACCAGCCTGAGCAATAGCAAGTCCCTGTCTCTAAAACCTAGCTGTGCATTGTGGTGGGTTCCTGTAGTCCCAGCTACCTGGGAGGCTGAGACAAGAGGATCACTTGAGTCAGAAGTTGGAGGCTGCTGAGAGCTATGATGCCACAGCACTTTACTGAGGTCAACATGGTGAGAGTCTGTCTCAAAAAAAAAGAAAAAAATCAATTCAGTCAATTCCCAAACTTTTCATAGTATTATCAATAAGTGAAAGGAGAAGGAAAATCCAGTGATGAGGAGGATGTAAAGAAATGTGAATAGTGAACATGCGTTGTAATAGAAGACATATTTTAAGTTCCCTACTTACCTGCTGAAGAGCAGCTCAGAATTTTTAAGAATGTTTAAGCACATGGTTTCAGAACTGTCCTTCTGAATCATCCATGGTTAGAATCACTTCAAATTACTTCCTTCTTTGTACAGCCTGTTGGGAAACAAATTAGTAGGAACAGATTCACATCTACAGGAGAGTTTATAAGGACTTTAAGTGGGAATGATGTGTCTTCTCCACTTACCTTGTAAGGACAATCAATACCATGAAGTTTCTATGATTATATCTGTAGATTAGTGAAATTTAGAAACAGGAGGTAAGCCTGAGTTCATTACTGCTGTGCCCCTGGAGAAAGGGTTTCAAGTGGAACAATAATCTCCAGAGAATAATTTATTATAAAAATTTCTAATTAAAAGCAAAGTAAAAGTTTATCAACTTGGAAAAGAGAAAATAACTGGTAAACACAGCTTCCACAGGAAGTACATTGGACCTTCAGCAAAATCAGTTGAGATGTTTTGGTCAACTGCCAATCCATTAATTGTAGTGTAAATCATGTATATGAATCAGTATAGGAAGTTGATTGCTATCTTTATCATCAACGTCATCATCATAATCACTGTATTACCATATATATTTGTTGAAAAGTGTGTACTAGATAATCTCCTAAAAATTGAACATATATGTGTATCATTTTTAACCTTATGGAACACAAATGAGATAGTAGCATTACACTGAATTTATGCCAACTAACTAAAGTAAGTATATTAAAATGTCAGAAAACTGTAAAATCTGAATTTATTTAATATAAAAATTATTTTAAAAGGGAAATATTTAATACTTATTGGATGCTTGCTATATATTCTGATTCCCTGACACATACATAGAATATCTTCCATCAGAAGCATATAAAGTAGTCTAAGCATTAAAAAAAAATGAAAAATTGGTAAAGATGTGGACAAATTGGAACTCTTATGTACTGTTGGTGGGAATATAAAATAATGCAGCTGTTATTAAAAATCATCTTAAGTTTCCTCAAAAAACTTAAAACCTTAAAAAATAGAGCTGCCATGTGATCCATCAATCCTACTTCTGGGTACTTATAATCAGGATAAAAAGATATTTGCATACCTGTGTCCATTGCAGCAGTATACACAACAGCTAGGATACATAAAAACTGTGAGTGTCCATCACACATGAATGGATATGAGATTAGACAATTAAGATCACAAGCTCATCCTATAAAAAGTGCTACATACCTCACTGCTGAATATCACTATGGTCAACAGACCGCCAAGGGGAATACTTTGAAGGTGACTATAATGATATTCAGCAATGAGGTATGTAGTACATTTCTAGGACTAACCCTACCTCTTGTTTGTTTCTCTATGTTCTACTGTCCTGCTTGAAGAGATGTACAAAAAAACCTCCTTCGGTGGAGTCAGTCCCTGACCCTACAATGGTCTGCAACTATTCTAAGGAGATTCAAATGCTATACAGAAGTTTTCTTAAATACATGTAGTAATTTCTTGTACTTAAAATTTTTAGACACTTAGTCTAAAAATTGTGCATTTAAGAATCTTATTCCTTACTTTGAAGGAACAACTGTTTTGTCTCCACGTACATTTTGTAAAATCTATCCTCCCCACTTATTTGAACTGTCTTACATCTGTGCAACACTCACATATGTGTCATACATTTTTTTGAAGGATGTTTATTTCCAGATACTCTTTAGTTTTTCAGCCTGCTTTTCTGTTCAGTTGTTCACCATATTTCACATTGGTTCCAAGGTGGTCAAAGTCAATTTTTTACATTTTTCTCCCCTGGTCAATTCATATATGCCTTGTCCTCTCAGATAAAATTTAGAACCATTTTTCCAAGTTTCTCCAGAAAAAAAAAAAAAAAATTATTGGTGCTTTAATTAAGACTGAATTTTATTAGTTTTATATTTTTTCCAAGTTTAGCATACACCAGTTACTTTATCATTTTTATTGTGTAGAAATGTTTCATTAATACTTTCTTGATATTATGAATAAATATTTGCTGACATATGATGGGGTGTTTGACACTATTACTAACACCACAGTGGGTCCCTGCAGGGAGCATATGACAACTGAGACCAGGGGCTGAGGAACCAGATGAAAAGGGGAGAACTGCACTCCAGGTGGATAGACTTCTGATCAAAATGTCCTCATTCAGAGGACAGAGAGAGAAGTGGCAGGAATCAAAAGACAGCAGAGGGCCCAGCATCCCAGCCCCTCAAGGACAGACATACTACACTCAGGACTGCATTAAATAGCTCATACACAGTGTAGAGAAGTGTTACAAAGTGTAGAGAAGGAGTGTATATGACAGATTTTTAGACTGGTCATTATTAATGTACTACTGGGTTTAATAATCAATGCTCATTTAGGAAATAATTCATGTATAGATGTGAAATTGTTTTATAATTATGGGGATTTTTGTTTTGGAGGCTATGCAGGTTTATAAAATAAATGAGAAACGAATTTCATACCTTCTACACACCGAACAATTTTAAAATGTTCATTTTTAAAGGTTTTCATGGGATGCTTTCTCAATTAGCTCTATTAACATTTAACTTTTCCAAGTTTAGACATCTTGTCATATTCTTTGCAATTTAACTATATATATATATATATATATATATATATGAATACATTATCTACTTATAATTGCATATGTATATTTAGTGTACACATGCACTTATATAAAATATATTTTAAAATAATCTTCCCTGAAATTTTGAATGTTAAAATAACTCTCATACTGTAAATATTTTGCCACTTTTCTAATATCTCTTCTTAGATAATTTTTTCTTATTCTTAATGATGTTTTGTGGTCATTTTTCTTCCTCAAATATCATTACTATGGCCAGAAATAGGTCTTTTATTTTTTCAATTTCAAGAATCAACTCTTCAAATATTCCATCTATTTAGAGTCCATGAATATCTACATACATCTTTTATATTTTCCTCTTATTTAAATTTATCTTGTGGCCATTTTTCTAACTTACTGGGTTGAATATTACATTACATATTTTTTTCTATACCAATTAAATTCCTATATGCTATAAAATTTTGTCTAGCTGTGACATCTTTGGCTATGTCCAACGACATATGTATGGCTTCTATATATAACATAATTAATTTATAGCAAGTTTGAGCTCCCTTTGATGTAAATAGTGTTTTTGGGATACAGGAGTATCCAACCTTTTTTCTATATTACCTGACACTGGAAGAATAAGAGTTGTATTGGGCTACACATTAAATACACAAACACTAATGGAAGCTATTTAGTAAAAAAAGGTCCGTGAATAATTTTTGCAATATCTGACACCACAGGTAAGTAAAACAATCCTTAAATAATCTGCATGTAGCCTGCAGACCCCAGATTAGACACTACTGAATGTATTTCAATTTCTCTAATTTAGATATAAATGTTTTATGATTACTTTAGAGCTCTAATATATTTTAGCAAAAAAAAAGAAGAAGATTTTTCTGTGGAGACCAACTGAACATATTAAACACATCAAGCACCTCTAATTAAAATTACAGAATTGTTCTCTTTGTTCTATTTATAGGATTTTCTGAATTATAGTCTATATATGCTTAAAGCACTTTTCCTTTGTATCTTTTAATTCTATATTTTCAATTTTGTACTTTTTCTTTTTTGCTTTCTTTAAATAGTAAACCTACACTTTAAAAGGTGATGTTGATCCCACATAACGTTTTAGCTGTGATTAATATAGGTGTTTTCTATCCTATCTTACTGTATGCTTTTCTAGATCTCCCATGCTGTTATATTATATTGTTATTTAACATTTTCAAATATTTTAGAGCACACACATGCATACATATATGTCCTTGTAACTCATTTTAATACTAGTAACTAATTTTTTTGAAGATTGTTCTCATTTTTATATTTGTCTTTGTCTTGCAATCACTAAGTAAAAATCTATCTTTTTCATCTGATTTTCTGAAAAAAATGTTAATAATACTTTATAATTGTATACATATTTATCATCAGTACCCTTCTGAGAAAAAAAGAAACATTGTGGGTGGTATCTTTAACTCCTAGAATAAGGCCTGGTGAAGAGATAGGTCAAAATAAATAGTTGAATGAATGAATAAATGAAAGCTACTTTCCAGTACTTCCATTTTCCATTTTATTTAAACAGAATCTGCTGTTATGTAGATCATTAGCATTCCAGTTTAAGATTTTGTTTTATATCTATCTGTCTCTTTTATATTTTTCTTTAATTTTCAGATTAATGGACAGGGTACAAATGATTTGATTCCATAGTTTGCACTTGTAAGATTATAGTCCAATTAAAAGGTGTGTCCTGCACCCAGGTAGTTCTCCACATAGCTATACAATTTACCCATTGGATGGGAATTTATCCAATGATCTCCCCACCACTGTCCCTTGAATTTCATTGAGTTTTTATCCTTGCTGGTAAGAATTATGTTGCATCATATTGACATTATTTTCAACCATCTGTAGAGTAGAACTTCCATAGCTAACCACCTCTCTACATCCAACACCTTCTTAAGTTGACCTGATTTCCACAGACTAGACATATATCACATGTATTTATTAGTACAGCAGTCATAGTTCCTTATGTTGACCACCTCAGTATTTTGACCAGTTTGTTACAGTCCCCTGGGTGGTCAACTTACAGAGGTCCTATAAAATTTAAATTGAAGTTGATGCTTACTACTAGTATTATATAATTACTTCACTTCTTCATTTTGTTCCATCTACATAAATATTGAGATGTATCTTACTGTTTTTCCGTGGTGTGTCTCAGAATGTCATACTGTTTGAGTTGGGGATATTACCAACAGTTCAAATGTATCTAATAATATCAACAATAATCTTATTAAACATTTAGCACACTATATACATTATAGTCTAAGAAACTGACAAATATTGAATGATGTAGTCTTTGAAATGTTGCCCTTTCTTTTATCACAAAGCAAATGGGAAAACTGATGCAACAATAAGTTAATTGCTTGTGGTCACATATTTGGGTGGTGGAAAAAAGAATCAAACACAGGAAATTCTGTCCTCAAAGCTCTCACTCCTTACTACAATACTGTTTATCTTTGATTTAGACATTTCTTTATTTTTATGTGGACTTTACCATTTATAAGAAGACTTTTGTGGCTGGTGTGAACTTTAGGCAACTGTATATTTCCTTTCTTTTATTCTGTTTGTATGCTACTAGCTTCTTTTACTTCAAATAATTTTCCAGGATGTACACAATTGTATGCACTTTTCTTTCAGTGAAACTTATCCATATCCTATAGAGTAGAATTTCATACATAATATAATTAAATTAATGTAAGTTGACACTTCCTCTGACATCATGCTTACATTAAAGTACTTCAGGTTTTCTAATCTAGACATAAATTCTTTACTACTTTAGAAATCCAATATGTTTCAGTGAAAAAAGTCTTTTGTTCCTTTCACAAAAGTGTTCTTTTCAATCTCTATTACTAATTTTCTTCCACTGATAAAAATCACTCTTTTTAAGAGCACTATTTATACTTTGCTTTTGTAGTCTCATTACTTCATACCTATCTTCCATTCCAGGAAGATGTATATACACCCATGTGTTATGATGTATTTTTCTTGTGTTCTCCACCCCTCACCCAGAAGAGTCTCCAGGACCTAAAGTTAGTGTCCCCACGTGATGGGCTCACAGGCTTTGATAATAAGACTCAACAGGCTGAAGTGTTGATGGAGGATGGAGAAGCATGTGGACCCCCGTAACTTCTGGATAAGAGGAATCTACTCTTGCATCCAGACACACCAGGAGATTCCTGGGATCTGCCCTTCTTGTGAAGTCACTCTTTGCAGATCACGTTTATGTTCCCATACCAAGGCAGGCTTGTATGTAGTGCTCCGGGCAACTACACAGACAGAACACACCCGCTCTGATCAGAGCAGCCTATTATGGACTGTGATATTCAAATAAGATCTCCTGTTCTGATTGGATAAAATAGACCCCATATGCCAACTCTGATTGGATAATCTTTTGTAACAGAGTGTTCAACTTGCTCATCCAATCAGAACATTTTTCCAGTACATGTCATTTGCATACAATTTTCTATAAATAGGTCTGCTCCTGGCAGTGCTTTTTTTTTTCATTTTCAAGGCTGTGCTTTTCTTGGTTGTTCTCTTCCTGGAAGATTCCTGAGTGGCGCCTTTCATCAGGTGGCCTGGGCATGTGGGGCACAGCCTGCTGGGAGGTGGCCTGGGAATATTTTGCTCTCTTCCCCTATCACTGTGCAAGCACCTGACAGTCCTGCGTCCTGGTGATGTGTGTGGCCTAGGCCATCCTGGCTGGTGCCTCGTTGGAGCCCTGTGGGCTCCAAGCTGTGTTCCAAGCAATGCGTGGTGTGGAGAGAGGCAGGTAAGAACAGAACCAGCAAGGACATGGGCGAGACCGTGGCCCTGGCAGGTGGAGGCCTGGTGGACTGAGAATGGATGCCTGGGTGGGGACTGCTCACCAGGTGTGAGTGGCATGGAGAGCCCAACGTTTGGGTTGTGTTTTTCCTGGTGCTCAGAGATCACAGACCCTGCCGTTTGTGTGATGCCCAAAGTTGTAAGACCACCAGGCAAGTGCAAGGCTGCCATGGACAGCTAGGATTGGAGGGGAGTCTACTGTCCCTGCCCTGAGCCCCAGTTCCTGATCGACATTGGTTAATGGAAGAGGGTGGGCTTTGGAGAACGGTTGTGAGTAGATCAACTGAATACCAACCTCTGTACCACAGCGGGGATCAAGTCAATATGACACTCTAGCACCACCCCCACCTCCACGCTCTTCTCATATCGGGTGGGCTTAGGGGTCTACTTCCAGGGCTAGGCACCTAATGCCAGGTAGAGGTAAGTGGACGGATATCTCAGGGGTGTGGGTCAAGGTCCAGCAGAACCTGGAGGGACTTTGTGAGGTTGTGAGAACAGGGGAGAGGAGGGTTCACTGGCCTCAGTCTGTTCCCAGTCCACGCGCTGGATGCAAGCAAACCTTTCCCTTCCCACACCAGGAAGAGGCTATAGCCTGGTGAGAGGATAGGTGGCTGAACCAACCCCCGTCTGATTAACAAATGAATGAGCCAGGAGTGGAGGCCCCTATGACTGGGCATTGGAGGCTGGTTGCTTCCTGGACCTAACAGCTTAGTGGCCCAAGAAGAACCAAGTAGTCTCTGGAGGTATGGCTGATGTCCCTTTGTCCCAAGGAACTCTCTGATAATTGGTGGAGAGGAAGGAACCTTAGGAAATGGTGCCTGAATAAGGGGCCCCAGAGCTGCCTGTGAAGACACTTGGGGTCCTCCTTTGGCAGGTCAGAAACCTCCAGAGGGAAAAACACTGCCTCCACCTGAGAAGCAGTGAGGGTTGTGATTCTCTCAGGGTGAAAGAGGGGCTGGCCCTTAGAACTGGATCTGGGTGCCTGGCTCTGGACTCTGGGTAACAGGCTGGGGGTAGTGGTGGGATCACCCATGCTGCAGATGGGGAGACCAGGTGCAGGGCTCTAGGAGTTCCAGGAGCAGTGAGGAGACCAGGGATGGCCTGTGAATGGCTTCAGTGTTGACTCTGGGTGAGCTGACCACCACAGATGTGAGTACAGTGTGGGAGAGGGGAAAGCAGGGGTTAAGGGAACCAGCAGGTGAGTGTATGGTCCAGCAGGAGAGGCTCTGGAAATCATAAAGGGGGTACTGGAAGAATTTTTTGATGCATGGGCTATGGGTGAGAGAGAGAGCAGTGGGATACAATGCCTAGGTGGTTGGCCTGAAACAGTGGCAAGTGGACTTTGCCCAGCCATGTAGGGCCAGGGATGTGGGAGTGGAGTGAAGGGGTAAGGGTGAAGCTTCTGGCTTGAGATGAGCTCAATTTGAGATTCTGAGAGACCTGCAGATGAGGGTGTTGGGAATAGGCTTTGGGAGTCCAGTTACAACTTTGGGACCAATAATGTGTGTACTGAACCCCTGGGCCACATGGGGTGGAGCAGGAAAGGAGATAAGCAACATCTGGGGGTAAAATCAGAGGTACAGTTCTCAGGAGAGGAGCAGACCCATCTCAGAAAGAGGAATGGATGGGTAAGAGCAGGTCCCAGGAGGAGATGGAGATTTTCTGGCTCACTAGTCTCCTCAGCCACTGCCCCAACCACACTCTCTGGCACCCCAACCCTAAGTCCCTGGTTGCCCCTGTTCTCCTGGCCATCCCAGGAAGGTGTTCCATATTTTGTCTTTTGTGTCCTTGAGCTGTGAAGTCACCTTTCAAAAGGCACCATCTGGTACTAGGCAGCCTTGAATCTTTGTGGTCTCTCAGTTTGAGAAATGGTCTCTGCCATGGCCAGCCGAACTCTCTCAATCACCCCTGAGTCTCCACATCCCCAGTGCTAGAGGCATAGAAGGGCAGCTCAGAGCTCCAGAAGGTTTCCCCCATGGGCCTCATGTCTTTCTTCAAGACATGGGTTTAAACCTGTGGGTGGATTGCAGCAAGGCTTCCCCCTCCTCTATGGTGGAGCCCTCATACCTCCATCCTGGGGTGTGGCAGTTCAGCCTCCCCAGGATCTCCTAACAGCAACCTAACAGCAGCTCCCAGGAAGCATAAAAAAGAGTTGGGGTATAAGTGTGGGGGCGGTGGCAATGCTAGACACCAGACTAGGAGAAGGTGGGGACTCCATTCCTACCAGTGGGTGCTTGCCCTGGAGCTCTGAAGTGAGGGTCTCAGGTTCTAGTGATCAAGTGTCACCCAAGCTGGCTCCATGGCATCTTACCCTGCAGGTGGCTGGGTTTTGCCTCCTGGTAATATGTTCCCCAAGCCTGTCCTGGCTCATCCACCAACCTAGGATGCCTTCTGGGTCCTGGACTACTCCCAACCCTGGTATGTCTGCCCCAGTGTACCTTCCTGCAAAAACAGTGGCTCCCTGGGAAAATGCTTTTATACCATGAAGTCCCCAGGTCGGGGTAAAGTCATACCTAAACACCCTGGATCTTTCAGCAGCAGCCGCCTTCAGATCGGGGAACAAGGGAGGGAACACATGACCCAACTGTGAAAATGTTTGGGGTGGTAAAAGATATGGTGTCCATGTTCCTGAGAGCTTTGTTCAGCCCAAACAGAGGTCTTTGAAAGGGCAGAACTCTTTCTACCCACTAGGGGAAACTGAGGCTTGGGACTGGATAGGAGCTGCTTTAGAAAGGGAGTCAGGTCAGACAGGCATCTGTTCCTGCTTTGGTTATGATCTTCATGTGTACTTTGCCAGTAGAATCCCCTGACCGGACTCAGCCCTGGTGCAAGGATAAAAAACTTTTGGCTGTACTGGCCATCTATATCATTTATTTCCACTGCTTGACCACCAGCAATCCTGCTCCCTCCATCTCCTAGCTAAAGAGCCCCAAGGAGTTCCATGAAGAACATCACATCTAGGCATAAAGGTGGGTGTGGCAGTGGGGATAGGGCCTTTGGACTTTAGACAGCAGTGGGAATGGGATCTGTCTTTCTCTCACTTTCCCTTTCACCCATAGCTGTGGAGCCTGGTCATGGGGAGCCTCAGACTATTGCGTGGTGGAGAGTAAGTGTGGCAGCATGTAGCAGATGTACAGGTGAGGGTGAGGGCTGTGGGCAGGGGACAGGCAGGTGGACAGCCCTGCACCCCCATTTGCCCCTGCAAAGCTTCTGTCCTCATGGGTCCATTCTGCCTGCAAGGCTGCTGCCCAGTGTCCAGTGGCTTAGCACAGGGAAGTAAATGGCAGTAAGATGGGCCCTCTGCATGCCACAGCTGGCTGGTGCAGGGGAGTGGGCAGTCTTGGGGCTCCACTTCATTGAAATATAGCAGCATTGTAGAAGTTTTTGACAAGCCTCTGAAAGACAAAGTTATATCACCAGTTAGGAGACAGATGCTCTTTAGTGGGCCATTCTGAACATGAACTTTCTGATGGTTTATAAAACATGCCAGGAATGAAGGCAAAATTAGATGCAGTTCCTATTAGAGTAAATATATATGTGTCATTCTATAAAAGTTGGAATCACTCCAATGACTTTTGTCCCTCACAATGTGTTCAAAAATGTCTGCTCCTTCCACTGCAGCTTTGTGCTATCTGAAATCCCACAATGAGCGAAAAACTCCTGGATGAGATTAAGTCTCATATACTTATAAAATATGGTGTGATCTTCAGATCCGCTGTAAAATGATGGAACAAGTCTGTTTCAGTGGTTCTCAACCTGTGTTTATGACCCCTTTGGACAGTATTAAAGGTTTGAGATGTTAGGAAGGTTTAGAACCACTGGTCTATTTGAATTACAGCAGATGCAAAATGGAAAAATTAAGATGGGCTATTCTGAAAAATGCAGAATTATTTTTGCATTCATGAGTTTTCTGTTAACTTACATTCATTAATGGAAGCACTAAAATAAATCCTTAATTCTGACAAGTTTAAACTGATATCCTTGAAAATAAAAGGATATAAATTAAATTAACATTGATTTCTATTTATTCAGTTTTTCATTTATTTTGACACAGTTTTTGGCTTGTTTTTGGAGACGGGGTTAATAGTTTCTTTTATTAGGGTATAAAAAGGTTTACAGTTGATTTATCAAATTTATTTCTAAATATTCTTTTTAAATTATTATAAAATGGTTTTCTTAATTTCTTTTTTAGATTGTTCACTGCTAGTATATACAAGTACAGTTGAATTTGGTATTTTCATCTTGTGTCTTGTGATCTTGATGAACTCATTTATTTGTTCCAGTTGATTTTAGTGAAATCCTTATAAACTTTTATGTTCAAGTTCTCTCCATTAAGAGATGATTCTAATCTTTTATTTTCCAGTATGGATGATTTAGCTTGGTATTCTTGTACTAGATCCATAGTGAATAGAGTAATAGAGTAGACATTCTTGTCTTATCTCAAATGTGTAGAACAGGGGTCCTCGAACATTTTAAACAGGGGGCCAGTTCCTTGTCCCTCAGACCATTGGAGGGCCAGACTATAGTTTAAAAAAACCCCAAAAAACTATGAACAAATTCCTATGCACACTGCACATATCTTATTTTGAAGTAAAAAACAAAATGGGAACAAATACAATATTTAAAATAAAGAACAAGTAATGTTAAACCAACAAACTTACCAGCATTTCAATGGGAACTATGGGCCTGCTTTTGGCTAATGAGATGGTCAATGTTCGGTTCCATATTTGTCACTGCTAGTCGTAACATGTGATGCAAGTGTACATCAGTTAGTCTAGATCTGGTTGGAGATTTCAGATGTTTCATTCTGAAAAAAGTCTGTTCACAGACATTAGTGCTACCCAAGATGGTTGCCATTTTGAGTGCATGGTCCCTCAGATTAGGATATGTCAAAGAGGGGAGAGATGCATAGAAATTAGGAAGGCTGCTTGATTTGAATGCATCTTTCAGAGAGTCAGAATTCTGCAGTTCAACCAGTTCCATTTGGTAAATTGTATCCACATTTTCAATGTCAATAGGAAATGGGTTACAGAAAAGCTGTATGTCCTGTTCATGGAGATGAAGCTCTTTAAATATAAATTGGAATTCGGTTTGCAGCTTTTCCAGTGAATCCACACATGTTTTACTTGGGAATCCAACCAATGGATTTTCTGCTAACAGATTTTGAATTGTGGGGAGATGGCAGAAATTTTCCTCCTTCACTTGTTTGATGAGGAGGCCTAATTTTACTTCAAATGCTTTCACATATGATTGCATATCACAAATAAGCTTCCCTTTTCCTTAAAGGTGCACATTGAAACTGTTGAGTAGCTCTGTTACATCTGTCATAAAGGCAAGGTGCCATTTCCATTCTGCATCATTGAGCTCTGGTACTTATTTTTTGAAAGCACAAAAGCTGTAATCTGTGGAGGTAGGTCATAGAAATGTTTTAAAATTCTCCCTCAACTCAGCCAATGGACTTCTGTGCAGTATGGAACATCTTCATAGGCAACATTTAGCTCAGACAGAAATTCCTGAAATTGTCTGTGGTTTAGTGTATTACCTCTAATGAAGTTAACACAAGATACCACAGTTTTAATAATAGAGTCCTACTTCAGTGATTTACTACACAGTGCTTGTTGGTGGATGAGGCAGTGTATGGCTATTGGATGAGAATTGTTATGTTTGTTCATCTCTTGGTTAATGCGAGAAATTACTCCTTTCTTAGACCCCAGCATGCTAGGAGCACCATCAGTTGTCACACAGGCTGTTTTCTCAAGTTCAGCTCTACACTATTCACAGTTTGGCAAAACTTTTCATAAATATCCTCTCCTGTAGTTGTTCCTTTCATGCTTTGCAGTGTAGCAAGCTCTTCTGTGACTTCAAAATAGTCATCTGTACCATGAACAAAAATTAGAAGTTGTGCAGAATCATGAGCATCATTTCTTTTATCAAGTGCCAAGGAAAAATAGGAAAGGTTTTTTGCGGAGTTTTTCAAATGCTGATGCAAATTGTCTCCCATTTCTTCAATCCTTCATGTAATTGAGGGTCCTGAAAGACTCACTGTACTAAATAAATTGGCCTTTTCTGGACATGTCTCTTTGGCAACAGAAAGAAGGCATTCTCTAACAAATTCTCCCTCCATGAATGGTCTGCCAGTGCATGCTATTATCTTGGCAACTTGAAAACTTGCTCACAGTGATGAAGTATTTAGCTGTTTCTGCTTCACAAAAGTATTTTTCTGAGTTGTCAATGTATATTTTAGTTTTAATATTTTATCTTTTCTCATTTCTTCAACCAAACTATCATATTTATCTTTATGTTGAGTTTTATAATGTTGACGCAAATTGTATTCTTTGAACACAGACCCTATATTCTGGCACAACAAACACACAGCTCTTTCCTTGTACTGCATGAAATCCTACACTCCGAGTCAATTTTTCTCTTTTTTGATATTATTGTTTTCTAGGGATTCCAAACTGCTATTAGTAAAATACCAATATATATATATATATATATATACAGTGCTCCAAAAACAATATACCAGCAATAACTTTGCCCACACAGAAACATATAGACTGCACTGCCCACCAATGCAGTCTGATCAGTGTCCATCAATGCAGCTTTGCCAGTCCACATTATTTCAGCCTGTTGCTCAGGCTGGTCTTCAACTCCTGAGCTCAAACAATCCACCCACATAAGCCTCTGAGAATGCTAGGATTATAGGTAGGCCTCAGCTTGTATTTTCCTGTTGTTGAGATCAGTGTCATCCTTAGGGGTGTCCAGTGGTATCTCTGTAAGGTGTGGATTAGTATATCTTTGATAACTAATATTAAGTATATTTTTACATGCTTATTCATAGTCTGTATATCTTTTTTGCAAGGCATAAAATGTTTATAAAAATTAACACTTTATTTTAAAAATTGTAATTTTTTTTTCTTTTTATTGTAGTTTAAAAAAACTGGTATTTGTAGAATATAAATGTCTTAACACAATAACTAAGAAAATGCCAGGAAGGCTATGTTAATCAGTGTGATGAAAATATTTCAAATTATACATAAAACCAGCGCATGTAACCCATGATTGAATTAATGTACATAGCTATAATTTAATAAAAATAAATAAATAAATTAGCACACACTTTTGAAAATATATTTCATGTTTTCATTATTTTTGGTAATATTTTGAATGCTATTGTTTTCTTAGTTATATTTTTTGAAATATTCACAGCTAGTATGCAGAAATACAATTCATCATGTGCTGGGTCATGCTCAACAAAAATGACTCCAGGATCAGAGGACAGCACTCCCCATTTGACATCTTGTGTAGAGAGCAAGAAGAGGACTGGGTCCGAAAACCTAGGCCAGGCAAAAATGTCCACAAGGTGAAGGTGGCCAATTGCTAATAGGATTGTTAGTTTTCAAAAGATCTTTGGGAATGAGAGCACTGCCATTGATTTCATAGGATGGGTGGTGACCTTAGCAGGTGGTAAAATTCAGAATAGAAATGAGGTTTTAAAAATGCCACCCAAAGGATCAGTAGTTTTCCTGAAAGGAAAAAAAAAAATACACTTTAAATCTCTTGTTTTTGTATGTTACTTGGTGGAAAACAGAAATTATTTTTCTCCATGTAGTAAGTCACTTGGAACATTAAATGAGAATAACCATTATTATTATTTCCAATAATTATTTTAACTCCCTAAGTTATTGATTCCCAGGCAGGTATCTAATTCATATTATGTAATTTTTACCTTTCTTTTCAAAAGGAGGTCAAGTTCTTCTCTTATTACAGGTGGGAAATTCAACTTAGGCAAGTAAGTTAATATGGCACTAGGTCATAGAGAGCCCACTCTTCTTGACTCTGAATCCCAGGCCTTTTCCACTAAACTGAGTGAGATGCCTCTTTAGATGGAGCAGGTAGACAAATAAGGACTTCAAAGCAGAGATTTATTATAGTTGTTAAAGGTGTTTAGGAAAAGGAGACAGTAACATAAAGTGGGTACAGATGATAAAGGAGGTAACCTTAGCTTTTTCATGAAAATGATTAACACTCTAATTATTTTAAAATTTCAATAATCTTCAAAATTTTAGAGTGGCACACTAATGTTTACTAACATTTTAAATCTAAGAAAACGGTTGATGTAATACTTCATTATAACAGTAATCATAGACTATGACCAGAACAGCAGTTAAGAATTTCCAATCTATTCATTAGCCTTTGAAACACGGTTTCTGTAAATAAACCACAAGGTTAGGAACCCACAGAGTGAGAGGAGGCTTCTTCATAGAGAATAGCCTGTTTTCAATGAATATGATGAGGGCTTGTGTTGTATATTTGTTTCCAAAGGGATGTTAGCATTTAAGGATTAGAAGTGATGCAGTCTTAACTAATTATTCTCTTCTGGCCCCTTTCTGCCTCTGCTCCTAACAGATACCTTCCAAGAGTCCAGCTCCAGGCAGATGTTGTTTCTGGACACCTGTCCTACTCCCATGACTCCTGCCATCCTGGAATCCTATAGCATCCAGGCTGAATGTGGGAACTATGTGGATGATGAGGATGTCAACAAAATCATGCCACATACTGATTAGTATTTTGGGTCCATTGACACTGAGGAGATGGAGGACATGGTGGTGAATTTCTACAAAGCACATATGTATGTTGCCGTGCTTCCTGGAGAGAGACTGGCCGTGGTAGATTGAAATAACATCTCTTGTAACACTTGGGTGGACATTTGAGCACAGTTTTGGGGATTATCCAGGTTTCTT
>CAUYPK010144587.1:0-14163 GCA_963574355.1 Loris lydekkerianus
CTTGCTGGCTCTCTGTGTCCTCAAGGGGATGATTGTAGGCAGGTCCCACCGGCCAGAGATGTCTGGAGTCTTGTCTCCCCAGATTCGCCAGGCCCAGTTACAGGGAAGCTGTTACTCAGCCGCCATCTTTAATCCCAGGTCCAAGTTATTCATTTTGTTTTTCTCCTTGATCAAATTTCTATAAATTACAACTTCACACAGTAAGTTATGAGTCAAGGTTCTAGTAAACCCTGGACTTTATGAATAGAATAGTCATTCCTACAGGACTGTTTCAGTTTCTGCTCTGAGTCAGGGACTGTGCTGGGTGTTGAGGACATGAAGCAGAATATACCATAATGTTGACTTCCTAAGAGTTCACAACTACATATAAAGAAGGTGGAAAACCAATTACAATTAGTGAAGTGTGTACAAGGTACAAAGGGAACACAGAGGGTAGGAAAGATTTCCCAGATGTCTCAGATAAGCTGCATTTTGAAAGACTATTAGAGAATGCAAGGAAATGCATTTCTGGATATAAGGGATGGCGTGTGCCAGGGCATGGAGACCCAAGTCAATGGGTTTTTTTGAGCCAAGATACGTGACAAGAAGACTTAAAGCCAAGACCAGCCTCAGATGAGCTGGGATCAATCAGAAAAATAAAAATCTTTGTGCTTTTCCAAAGGTTTTTTTTCTTTTGTTTGTTTTTGGTTTTTTTGAGACAGAGTCTCAAAGAGTCTATAATCCTAGCACTCTGGGAGGCCAAGGAGGTAGATTGCTTGAGCTCAGGAGTTTGAGACCAGCCTGAGCAAGAGTGAGATCCTAATTCTACTAACAATAGAAAACTAACTGGGTGTTGTGGTGGGCACCTGTAGTCCCAGCTACTTGGGAGGCTGAGGACAGAGTCTCTAGCCCCAGGCTAGAGTGCCATGGAGTTAGCCTAGTTCACAGCAACCTCAAACTCCTCAGCTCAAGTGATCCTCCTGCCTCAGCCTCTGGAATAGCTGGGACTACTGGCACCCAGCACAGCACCCAGATAGTTTTTTCTATTTTGGGTAGAGACAGGGTCTCACTCTTGCTCAGGCTGGTCTTGGACTCCTGAGCTCAAGCAATCTACCTGCCTTGGCCTCCCAGAGTTCTAAGATTACAAGCTTGAGCCACCGCACCCTACCTGCCAAAGAAGTTTTAACTTTATTTCTCAGACAATAGAAATACTTAAGCAGAAGTATACCTTGAAAAAATTTACATTTTGAAAAACATTTTTAGGATAAGTTTGGCATGTAACCAGCAGGTAGCAAATTTGAACCCAATGAAAAGACGGACTGCTACACATGCAGACTGATAGACTCATGTGGTGATGGGCACAAAATCAGTAATGAAAGTTGAAAGGGAGGAAAAAGTTCAAGAGCTATTTAGATAATAGGAGCAATTGAAGTTGAGGAAGCATTGCATGCTGGGTAGTGAGGCACAGAGTGGCCTCGATGTTGACCATAGTTTTTATTCTGAGTTACTAAGTCATCCTGTAATAAAAGTAGACATGGAAGAGAGAGGAATGAGGGAAATGGGAGGTGGTTTGAAATGTTTTGAATGAGTAGACCCTTAGGAATATCCAGGCAGAGTTGTCTAGAGCTAATTGGAAATCTAGGTCTATAGCTGGCAGAGAGGAGGATGAATATATTCATTTGAGAACTGGCATTGTTTGGTGGTGGTTGAAGCCATCAGAGTGAATGAGATCCTCAAGGAGCATGTGCAGATAAAAAAAACAGAACAAAGACCCCAAATCACAGCAAGTCCATGAGGATTAGGAGAGGTTGGGGAACAGGCAAAAGCCATAATATATAGGAAATTAAAGAGAAGAGAGACACAGGGAACTTTAAAGGGCATCCACTGAGTTTGGAGAGGAGAGTTGGAGGATAATGTCATCATTGTCACACTGTAAATGATACAGACAGTTTAAATGGGACAGGTACTATAAAGAGGCAAAGAAGAAACCATTGATACCCACCCAAAAGGTTCAGAGCAGATGACAATGGTGGTGGAGCAGTGTGGGGATTTGGGAGGGTTGGAGGGTGATAGCCTAACTGTAATAAATTTAAGAGCACAGGAAATGTGAAAAAGTACAGATAGGGTTGAAATGTTCTTACATGGCTTCTAGGAAGCATGTATTCTGAACCACGAATTTAAACACCAACAGCATTATCATGAATCACATGAAAAAGAAAAGACTACGTAGAAGCTAAGGGTTAGAGGGTAAGCTGTGTGGGTCCAGATGCCATGTAGTCTGTGGCTTATTCAGGGCCAGCCTCATGGGTGTGTGACCTGTGTGGTTCCACAGGCCATGTGCTTAGAAGAATCCCATATTTGGTTTAATGTTCTGTTGTCAGTCACCATCTTGAAATTCTTAATAATTTTTTTATGGTAGCTGCATTTTTATTTTGCACCGAGCCTTACAAATTATATGCCCAGTCCTAGTCCTCTCAGTCCAAAGTAAAACTGATCAGTGTGCAACTCTGGTGAGCTACTAAACACTGAATATGAATATATTCAAAAAAATCAACCTCATTGTCTTATTTGTTTTTTATCCAAAGAGTACCCAGAGCTAATTTTCCATTAATTTTAACAACAATGACTTAATAATTGATAATTATTGAGACATGCTAGGCATGATTCTACATACTTCACACCTCTTAATTCATTTACTCATTACAGCAATCCCACAAGCAGGTGTTATGATCATTATATAGTAGTAGTGATTATTAGTTATTAACACTGTGATAACAGCACCTACTCATTGAGAGATGAGCAAATAAAGGCAGAGCACAGTTAAACCATTTGTACAAGGTCAACCAGGAAGGGATAAAGCTGGGGTTCAAAGCTCCCAGAGTCTGTTTACTTCACCAACTCCTCAGTCTCCTCCAGTCCCTGTGCCTACAGTCTGGAAGATTTTTCTTACCTTTGTCCCCACTTGTCTAACATAGTCAACCATCTGAAACCCATCTGCAGAGAGCCACTGGGATGCTACAAGAAAGCATCCTTCACACGGAGCATCAAAGGCATCAAAGACATCCTGTTGGGGGCTGGAGTAGGGATCCATAACCTATTTCAATGTCATGGATCAGTGCACCTGTGTGCCATGTAGGAAATAATAAGAGCCTTGAGACTGGGGCATGGAAGGGACCTGGTCACCAGCCCTGTGATGTGGTTCCCTTCTTCTGTTTCCTTTCCACCACTCACATATTTGAGTGTCACTGAAACTTTTGTTTCTCTTCCAAGGTCAAGTTTGCATCTTACCCTTTTCCCTACACATCTGATTGAACATTTGGTCACCGTTCACAGAGAGTTGCACAGTCTTCTGTCCCCCAACTCTCCTGTTTCCTCAGATGGTTGGAGTAAGAGAGATCACCAAAAAGATTTTCAGACTGAAAGCTGCTAAGATAGTGTCTACCAGTCACTCTTAAAAAAAAAAAAAAAAAAAAAAAAAAAATCATGCCAAGGAATAAAGATGGAGAAATAGACTTTAAACTTTTCTTATCCTTGGATGCTTTTGAGGAAATGAATCTTGAGCAAAAGCCAAGTGCATAAAACAATAAGGTAATATTTTAGTAATATAAATTTATTCCTTCTAAAGCTTTGTGACTGTAACATATTCTCCTTGTGAAATCAGTCAATGGGGCAATGAGAGGATTTCTAGAAACAAATATTTTTAGTGTTTCCGTGAAGTTTGTGGATGGTGACTTAAGACTTAATTCAGCCTCAGTATCCATGTGACTCTAATACCATGTCTTTACAAGTTTTAAAATAGGGACTTAGACTGTAACAAATGATCTCAAGACAGTGCTGAGGGGAAAAATGACAACAGCTCCCTGCTTGTCGCTGCCTTTCCAGGAAAGGTTAAAAAAAAAAAAAAAAAAAGCGTTGGACTTGACAAAGTGTTAGGTAAACAAAGCCATGAGTATTAAAGTTTAGGCTCCAGTGATTAGTCGGGAAGCACAGGGTAATAAGCCCAGCAGGATGTCCCTCCAGGTACTCTCGACTCCGACTGTGTTTATTATCCAGTATCAGTATGGAAAGATATGCCTGACTACATTTATGGTGCCATTTAGAACTTTAAAATAGGCTCTTATACTCGGAGAAAGGTTACTAAATTATTCACCCTGTAAGGTTGTTCTGGATTAGCATAATTCCACCCATTACATGCCTTATCAAGAATATGTTTCTACTGTCAGGCACAAGTTCTGTAGAGACATCGGGGGCACATTTTCATGGTATCTTGTCAATCCTGAGACACGCACCTTCCAGTGCCTTTAAAATGAAATCCCCTGTATAATTCACAAAGTAAACTTCTCTGGGTTTACAGATTCCCTATTGAGGAACACGGTAAATGATGATCTGTATGTTCTTTCTATGAAATAGTTGTTGTTGTTTTGGTTGGTTTTTTTTTTTTTTTTTTTTAATTAAATCATAGCTGTGTACATTAATGCATTCGTGGGGTACAATGTGCTGGTTTTATATACAATTGGAAATCGAAAGGAGGCTGGAGCTCATCTGATCTCAGAAGGCAGGCTGGGTTGGTCCTGGTTAGTACTCAGATGGGAGACTGCCCGTAATACTGGATGCATAGGCTTTTGAAACAAAAGTGAAAAGGAGGAAAGAAAAAAGGAAGCACTAAAAGGGGAGTACCTGGATACTAACTGGTAAAGCCCTCATGTGGAAGTCAGGATTTCTTTTTCATGAATGGTAAGAGGGATACTTAGAGAAGCAAACATGTACTTAGCTAGAAGTCAGGTTGCCAGAAGGAGAAAGGGGGCTTCTGGGGCCCCACCACTTAACATGAAAGGTGCTTCTCCCTGGGAGCTTTGGGGCAGTCATACCTTCACTTCTTCAGGTTCATCAGCATCTCTTTAGCACGCCAGGAAGTCCCTGAGCCCACACTAGATGGCAGCATGGTATCCTGGTCATGTGGGGAGAGCTCAGGCCCCAGAGTCAGAGCCCACAAGGCTGGCTGTCTCTCTCTTTCACACACACACACACACACACACGCACACGCACACGCACACGCACACGCACAGGCACAGGCACACATGACTTCTGAAGGGTCCCAACTTCCAAAGTGTCATCTGCAAATCTACTGTATCTGGCAACATGGGTCACGGTTGGGAAACTCCCCTAGGATAGCAGTCACTCTCCACTGCACTGCGAGTTTCTTCAATGGCTGTGAAAGGACTTTTGCTGCATGCAGCCCTGTTCCTAATCTCATCAGCTGGATGTCTGTGGTTTTACAAGGGGAGGGAGGCCTGCAGTTGCTCTATGTTTACTTTGTGAACACCAAAAGGTCTTTTAGTTTCAGTCCACGAAATCTGCACACAGTGTGTGTGTTTCAATCCCAGAGCTCTCTCGTAGAACCAAATATTTCCTTTTAAAATGTCTCCTGGTCACACCCTTGTTCAACATTCCTATCTCACAAGGAAAGGTGAAAGGGACCTCTCCTCAGAAAGGGTGTGCCCATTGCCAATTTCCAGGCCTGCGGAAGAGGAATCTGATCATAGTTTTTAAGAGCCTAAGAGAAGCTTAGAGTTCATCAAGGTCAATCAATCTCGTCTGACAGATAAGGAAACTGAGACCAGGAAATCTCGACTTGCCTAAGGCCACACAGATTGTTAAAGGTCGAGCCAGAAGGGAAAACTCTGTCCAGGGTCTTTTCCATCGCTCCACGTGATTTATAGAAAGTCATAAACACAGAGCAGATGAAACCTCAGTGCCCCCTGAGCTGAGCTGGTTCACCCTCCACCCACTGGCACCCCCAAACCACCCTGTACACCTCAGTCCAGCTGGGCTTGGACACTCTCATCTGCTGCAAGGTCCCCCTTCCCCACGAGCAGGAAGGGGCAGGGTGGGGAGGACAAAGAGAAGAAAGAGAGTCGATATTCGCTGGGAAATTGGATGACAGATACAGAAGTTCTGAAATATTGCAGTCCTTCCCTTGGCATTTCCTCTTGACCAGAGAAGGAAATACCAGAAATCTCATAAGCAAGCCCATTCGGGCAATTTTTTTTTTTTATCCTCAGTATTCGTGTATTTCACATTTCTCTCCAAACCTTTGCGTACTAATTCAAACTGTTCAGCCTTCAGGGCCTCTAGGGATTCACCTATCACTAAATATTGTTGATTTGCAAAATGCACAGATTCTTTTCCTAGAATAGGGTCTGCTTTCACAGCTTTCTTCAGAGCTGAGGCTTTTCCCAATTAAGCTGATGGCCGGGCTTCTCTCTGTTCGGGATTACGAACAAACACCACCCCCTCTGCCTCGCAGGCTCCAGCAGCCCCTCCCTTCAGTTTGACACATGGTTCTTTTGATCTCAACCCCAGACCATAGCAACAGGCTCCTAATTATTCACCAGCCATAAATCATGGCAGTAATGTGGTCCTTGCTAAGGAAAAGGAGTATTGTTGAGACATCAGAGCCTGGAAAACTGGGTATGTTTAGTGTTTCCAAAAGCAAAGCAGTAGGGGAAGGAAGGCAGGAAGAGAGAAGATGTTTTAAATGTTTGTAGAAATAGTTGCTTTGATGTTGAACCCTCTCCCAGAGGAAGTCAAGAGTCTGAAAACTGAAGTCGATATTTTTTCATATTTGGAGACGTAATAAAATCCACCAGCCCCACTAGAGGCAGGTGTAGGCAGGGCTTCCTGGAGAGAATGCAGGGCACATTTCCAAGCCCTCAGAACAAGCTGCGTGAACATGGTTTTTGCTATCTACCTCTTAATTTGGTTAATTTAATTTTAGCTACTTGCTTACATGGAAATCTCCTTAATACCTTTGTGAATAAATACCTTATTGAATGGTAGTTAATCTGGTTAGGGTTGCCATTTTCACCAGAAAACTCTCCAGGAATCCCAATTTTTTTTTTTTTTAATTTAGCCTGGGACAAAATGTGCAACTGAGTTTGTGAAAATCCCAATAATTCCAGTAAAATTGGTCTCTAGCAGTGTACCCTGTGGACAGGCCACGTGAATTCAATATCATCTTCCTAATAATGTTTCTGGGCTTAATTGAACTGGAAATTAATCTGTTCATTTCAGGATGAGAAATGTTGTCTGAAGCCTGCAAGTAACTATAGACATTTTTCCATTAGTAAATTCTTCCTCAGAAATAAGTACCAAATAAAATATATTTTATGTTTATTTTTGTTATTTTGGCCACTCTAATTGGTTGTAGCTGGAGACAGAACAGTGCTGGAGAAAAGTACTGTGAAGTTTGTCTTTATTCAACAAACATTTATTAAACATATACTTTGGAGCTAGGTATGGTGGCTCAGGCCTGTAATTCTAGCACTTTGGGAGGCCAAGGGGAAGGATTGCTTGAGGCCAAGAGTTCAAGACCAGCCTGAGCAAGAGTGAGACCCCTTCTCTACAAAAAAATAGAAAAATTACGTGGGTATTATCGCAGGCACTTGTTCCAGCTCCCAGGGAGGATCCTCTCAAGAGGATCACTTGAGTCCAGACTTAGAGGTTGCAGTGAGCTATGATGAGGTCTCGACACTGTAGCCCAAAAACAGAGGGAGACTCTGTCTCTCAAAAAAATAGAATACAATAAAATACCTCTGCCTTTCTCTGCCTATAGTCTTTGGCCAGGGCTTATCTGATGCTGTAACAAAGGGGTTCTTTGCTGTCTTGTAGGATTTGTGGAGTATTAGAGAAGGTTTTACACATTTCTTGGCAGAGTTTTGTGAAGTAGAGAGAACTCTACATGGAGAGTCAAGAATTTGGAATTCTTATCTCAGTTCTTCTATTCTTGGGCCTTGGGATCTTGGGAAAATCTCTGACGTTGGATATTTATAAAATCAGGTCTTCGGGGGCAAGATTTAATCAGTGAATCTCATCCTTATTTGGTGTTAGAATCACTCAGGAAGCCTTTGGGGTTTGTTTGTTTGTTTGTTTGTTTGTTTGTTTGTTTGTTTGTTTTTAATGCTGGTGCCTGGTTCCCATCCCTAAAGATTCTGATTTAAGTACTTTGGGGTACAGCTCAGGCACCCAGGTGTTTTTTAAGCTTCCCAGAGTGGTGTTAACAAGTAGCCAGGGCTCAGAACCACTGACCCAGATGATTTCTTAATCCTAACTTTCAAGACTGTATCAGTAATTATTATTTGAACAAAGCGAGTCAATAGAACCAGGTCTTGGAAAGTACTATCTTCTATATAAAGGCATTCTGGCGTGAGTGCGGTAAGACCACAGTAAGGAGCACTTATCGTCCTTTCTCAGCCTCTGCTGTCTGTGCCTGTCTGACATATCATCATCTCCACTAATGACTTACACAAAGAGCGCTGGTGTTCAACTCATGGAATATGCCCTGAAGCAGGTCAGACTTTTTAAAAGCGATGTACAGATGCTTAGAACATGGATGTGATTGCTCTGGCCTTGCCCCATCAGTTACCCTGTCCTCTTTCTGTCACCTACTTGCTTCCTCTACCTCCAGGTTTCATTACCTGCACCTGCAAAGAGGTCCCCATTTACAGTAAAGTAGAATGGCTGACATTGGGATGTGTGTGTATTTGGGTGGCCTGAGGGAGAAAGAGAGAGAAAATGTCACTGTTTGGGAGATAGCGAGGACTGAAAGCTGGGCCAGCAAGTCCAAACCCTTGGGAAGGCAGACCTGGGCAGCAAGACAGCAGGGAACTGGCCCGGAGAGCTGGAAGCTCATGACCCTCTTAGGGGGTCACTTTCCCTCTGCCCCAGATTACTGTGGCCAGGGCACATGCTGGCCCAATGGTGCCAAAACTTCTGATCTTCGAGACAATCAGGAAGTTCACAATTGCTGTAAATGCTGGAAGTGAATTTTTAAAATAAAGATACATACTGTGCAGATCAAACGAAACAATTCAGCGGGCCAGATGCTGTGAGATTGCAACCTCTTCTTTAAAGGTCAAAGACTACAATAGTAGAAGGACAGCCGGAACTTACGGGTGGAAGGGGTACTTTGCTGTGTTCTGTTGGGAGGAAGTGATAACAGGGCAGCCTTTCAGTTGTCTTAAGACATTGCTGGACCCTCCTGACACAGGCTTTTTAAGAGAAGGGTGGGTAAAAGTGCCTGGTGGGATGGGAACTAGGTAAGCTGGTGCAGATGCAGGGGCCGTCCTGGGGACAGCCGCTAGGCAGTACACGACAGTGTCCACCCTCAGCAGTGGCTCAAGCAATCATCAAAAGCAAGGGCAACCCTTTGGCAAGTAGGAGTCTGAGAGTCAAAGGGCTCAGAGTGTGGGGGCGGACAAGCAGGACGTGGGGGCTCGAAGATGTTCTTATTCCTCTCAGAATAGGATGCTTTCCAGTGGCTGGTGATATGGTGGAAAGTTCTAGCAACTCATGGGAAGAGGAAGGAAGAGAAGGGAAGGGTTTTCTGGCCCCAGCAAATGGGCTAGGGCTCAGGAAGGGCTCATCCCATGGATTGGAGCAACATGGTGTCGCCAGCACGGGAGGAAGCAGAATTCAAGCTTTAAATTTGGCCTGGGGAATACCAAGCAGCTGGGCTTCCCTAAGGAATCAGATTTACTGGGAAAGATTCTTAACTCTAAACCCTACCAGTTGGGAGACAAGAAGTGTAAGTTAATTCTTGCCCTGGTCAGGACTAATTCCAGATGGGAGTAGACCTGGCGTACAGGTGCAGATGTTTGTTCATGTAGCTGCAAAGAAGTGAAAATGAACAGGGCAGGAAAAATGAGCAAACCCCAGTGCCCCTGAAACCACTATGGATGCACAGGTGCCTACTCTGCTTCTGTTTGGAACACTGAGGAAAAAAATCAGAACCTTTGTAGCATCCACCATGCTAGCACTATTCTAGGTCACTGTGAACCTTCAACTTTAAAAATGTATTTATTGGTCTGGGCACAGTGAGGCTGAAGGGGGAGGATTGCTTAGAGTCAGAAATTTGAGACCAACCTGGACAACACAGCCAGACCCCATTTCTAAAAAAAAAAATTAGCTGGGTCTTTGAGATCTACAGGCACATCCATGTCAAGTGTCAGCACCCTGGGAGTTAGACACTATATCTTACTATTTCAGTGTGTGGTAACTATTATGCCACATCCAGTCTGGTTTCTGTAATTAAAATCTTTCCATTCTTACAATTTTGGCTATGTTCTATAGGATTAAAGAAGTTGCAGGCCATGAGGTTAAATTCATAACCAGGAAGATCTAAAGCCTTTAACATAAGAACGTTGGGCCATCCAAGAAGGAAGTTGGTTCCAATCCATGTTCTCTTTCCTGTACACCTAGGCAGCCCCTCTGGCCAGTAGAGAGGAAGGAACTTGGATAAAGTGAATTAGTTTCCCTGATAATTAGAAAAAAATTATGGGATTTTACAAAAAAAAAAAAATCATAGGGCTCTTTTTTTGTTTGTTTGTTTGTTTTTAGAGACAGAGTCTCACTTTGTCGCTGTTGGTAGAGGGCATCACAGCTCACAGCAACCTCCAACTCTTTGGGCTTAGGCAATTCTCTTGCCTCAGCCTCCCAAGTAGCTGGGACTACAGGTGCCCACCACAACACCTGGCTATTTTTTTTGTTGCAGTTTGGCCGGGGCCGGGTTTGAACCTGCCACCCTCGGTATAAGGGGCCGGTGCCCTACCCACTGAGCCACAGGCGCTGCCCCTATTACTTCTTTTTTTTGATGCTGATAAATTTGAACATTTGGGTATTTAATTTAAAAATATAGCAGGAAAAGCAATTTATTTCTCTTTGTCTAGTTTGTAATGAGTCTACTCACTAGGGAAGAGATATAATTTAGAAAATTATTACTAATAAATTCAGAAATATGCCCATAGCAAACTGGCATAAACATACTCCAAGAATGTCAGAATCTCAAGCAAGTGTCCAGCAAAATGACTTAGATTACTAATTCATGGGGAAAGAGTTGAGGTTATATTAAGTACACATTGATATGATTTAAGAAGTAATGTTCCTCCTATTCCTAAGCATTTGTATTTCATTAAATCTTACGATTTAAAAAAATTATGTTTATGCTACACTAAGGCCTATTAAGAATAGCAATAGCATTCATTATGTCTAAAAAGCAATGCTCATGCCTTAATTAAAAAACACTTTGTTTAAAAAAATTTGACAGGGGTGATAGTGCGCATCAGCAGTCCCAACTGCTTGGGAGGATTGTTTGAGCCCAGGAGTTCAAGGCTGCAGGGAGCTTTCATCATCCCACTGTACCCGAGCCTGAGGGACAGAGAAAGATCCTGTCTCTAAAACTAATAGAGAAGGAAATAAATAAGTAAAAATTCACATGTCAATGTGGTGTCAGAAGAACAGAAACATACTATAGATCAGGGGTCCTCAAACTGCGGCCCGCGGGCCACATGAAGCAGTGTGATTGTATTTGTTCCCGTTTTGTTTTTTTCCCTTCAAAATAAGATTTGTGCAGTGTGCATAGGAATTTGTTCATTGTTTTTTTAAAACTATAGTCCAGCCCTCCCATGGTCTGAGGGACAGTGAATTGGCCCCCTGCTTAAAAAGTTTGAGGACGCCTGCTCTAGATAGACCATTCCAGAAGCACATCAGAGAAGTATTTAGTCGTCTTTCTTGTGGATTTTTTTATACTTTCCAAGAGGGAGAGGAAGCAAATATGGACTATTGTCCTACAGAAGAGTCTAACGTACGGGCATCACAGGGATCTTCCCAGCATTCTTAGTGGTGGTCTTCTACAAATTCCCACCTGCTAAAGAAATGCCCACGTCACTTGTATTCTGGCTTTGCTTTTATTCCTGCCGTGCAGCCTGCCACAGTGGGAAGAGCATGACGGAAAGAACTTACCTAGGAGTAAATTCTGGCTTCCCTGGATCATTTAAGGAAAGTAACTGTAACTTGTGATCTTCAGTTTCCTTGTGTTCAAATGAATTTAACAACATCTGTTCTGCTCAACCAACTTCACAGGGTTGGTGAGAGAATCAAAGTGATAACTTGGTTAAAGAACTTCATGTGCCAGCAATTGTCAATGCAGATGGACTAATTCTCCTGCAAAGGATATATCCAAATGCCTGGGCAGTCAGAAAAAGGATTGAAACCTCATTTTTATTTGGAAAGCAAAGCTCAGCGCAACCTTCAATGTTGATGCTCACCTGGTTGCAGCTCCTTATGTGCAGAGAGGGCTGTGAAAAATATTTAGGTTTTTTGAAAAGGAGAGGGTTTTTGAAAAGTCACACAGTTGTAGCCTGTATCAATGTAAGGTCTGAATTGTTTGATTTCCATTACACTTAGCATTCTCTCTTGTGTTCACAAAGGTACACGTTAGAGACCGGAGGCAAAGACTCCTGATGCTGCTTTACATCTGGTGTTTTTGTTTGCTTGGGATGGTCGGTCAGTTGTTGGAAGGGAAACTTTCCCACTAAAACCATGAACCTGACTCTCCCGTCATGCCTCGATCCTCAGAGAGACTTCAAAGGAAGTCTCTGCACACATGGCATTTGAGTGGGTAATCCAAAGGAAAAGGCGATCAAACAAGAGGCTTATTTTTTTTTGAGAAAGAATTTTTACAAATTCCATCCTCGATCACAGAAACAGTTTTCCTGGCTTGTCTACAGCTGTGATAAACAGTGTACTCCTGGCTGCTTTGCATGCCATGTTTATGTATGACCAGGGAAGTGCCGGCGCGCCTCGCTAACTCACACACCTACAGCTTTCCTAAATTCCAAGTGAGAACAATCGGTGCAAAAGTTCAGATTCTGAGTCACACCTCTGAAATCTCCACCCAAGATCCCCATCATTACAGTGAAAATGCTAACTTTATTTCTGTGTCAAACATTACAGTTTTTACCTGCCTCTATCTCTCTCCAAGCGTTAACTTCTCCCTGCATTTAAGAAAGAATTTGGTATGGTGAAAATCACTTTTTTTTTTAACTAACTAAATGTGGGTTGCCTCCCACATTTGTTTGGCAGAGGGCAAGGCGTTTTGCCTTTGCTCTACTGTAAAATGGAGATAACCTCCTGGTCTTGGCGGGTCAATCTGTGTAAGTCAGTCACAAGGGAGAGCATGATAAATGCTCCAAAAATAACTATTCATTTCCTTCTGACTTTTTTTTTCCTTTTTAATATTTTTGGCCCCTAAGCCACCTGTTCAAGCCCCCATCTCATTCTTATTTCTGTTTCTCAAATTTCAAATCAAGGACAGCTCAGCAGTGGAAGTAATAATCTATTACAACATTCATCTTATGGGCTGGGGAAGAAAGCGGGGACACCACAGTGCGGGAACGGTGTCCCCAGGGTCATGTGGAAAGTCTCAGAGCCACAACAATCCATTTGGCTGGATTCCTAAACCAGTGCTCTCACCATTAAACAATATTCAACTGTTTTTTCAACAGATTAGCAGAATTTACATTTCAAGCCTAATGCTATTTATAAGACAATTGCATATAAGTCTTTTTGTTGAATTTTTTATACTAATTCAGGATCTTTTCGGTTCCTAGAGCTTCACTGTACTGCTCCCTTTAAGGTACATGCCAATGAAAAACATCTGTCAGAGGTTATTTACAACAAGTGCTTTTGCTACTTTTGTGATAAATTATTCTTAGATCCTACACAACATGGGCCAAGCCTTGGAGCACCTGTCACAACCACAAGCCCTTCATAGAACTCCTGTCTGTAGCTTCTGCTGAGCAAGGCTGCCTTAGGAGACTCCTTACCCCTTCTGTGGCCATGTTCCTCTACCATATTTCAGCCTCAGCTAATTTGGATCAAAGGCCAAAATACAAATGTCTAAGACAAACAATGCTTTGGGTGGTCAGCATCCTATGAAAAGGCCAGGAATGAAAGCTTGGCCAATGAGAATAAAGATTACAGAACCAAATGGATTCTGTCTCAGTACAAAGAAATTGCTAACAAGTGCTATGATCCACACTTAAGACTGGAGTTTGCAATGTATGCACCAATGGCAAGACAATTCTATGGTAAAATAGAAAAAATTAAGTGATTAAATCCTTAGCCATAATAGCAGTGATACAAGTTTACATTAAAGTGAAGCTTTAGTATCTCAGGAATGGAAGAAAAAGTACCCAATGTACTCAGCCCTACTATGAAACTAAATTACAGCTTTCACATGAAGGCTATAACCCAACTATAGCACAAGACTATGGGGAAAGGGCCAAGGAAGGGGAAGAGAGGGGGGAGGTTTTGGTGGAGGGAGGGTAATGGGTGGGGCCACAT